>JAWNKY010003402.1:0-93331 GCA_035041765.1 Drosophila algonquin
AAACGAGAGGGAACGTTGTGAGCCGCGGCTATGGCCGCGGCTCTACTTTATACCCGGTACTCAGTTAGTATATGTGTATATGTAGGTATATGTAATTTACTTGTATGTAACTTATATAATATATGTACATATTTGATACGTAAACGCCGCTCGAATTAGCTACCAATTTAATACATTAAATACATTAAATTGGTACCCAGGGAACACCACGGGGAGGCCATCGCGATGCAATGGGGTCACTCTAGCCAAAATATAATCTTGGGGACCTACGAGTCGACTTGAGCTGCTTTTAAAGGCATTTTTAAGCTCCATATTCCCCAAAAAATTAAAAATAGGATTCCAATCCTTCAAAAAAAATATCTATACTTAAATGAATACCTAAATACGTAGAAATAATCTATCCTAAAATGAATACCTAAAGACGTAAAAATTATTACAAATAAATATACGTAATATAAACTTAACAAAATAATACAACGGAAAACGGATAAAAAAACGAAAAAAAGAGATTAAACAAAATAAAAGATTAAAGTTAAAAGTAATAATAATATAATTAAGAATACGCGTCCCCTGCAGGTTCCTGCCGGTCCGTACGGGCTTACGGTTCGTGCGGGGGGCGGGTCGCTGACCTATCCAAACCTATCCAAATCTAATCTTCTGCCTCCTTAACATTAACTAGAATTCCACTATGATAACTATAGACAGTCTCAAAGGTGCGCGCGGTGGCCCTGCTATCGGAAATGTTTGAAAACGCCCAGTCAATATGCGTATCGCAATTGGTTGTGGACGAGTCCAAGCCTAACAATGACCTACAATTCCTTTCTGAAAGGAATTCATAAATTTCCCTACAGCAGCCAGAAAGATTATGAAGACATAAATTAAAATCTCCTAACACTAAGCAATTTCTATCTAAAAGCTGATTTCTCTGAAATAAGTCCTCAAATTCTGCTTTGAACTTTGGCAACGGATACGCGGGGGTTCTATAAATAACAACAACACCTACAGATTTGTACTTAAACAAAGCATACTCGAACACTGGAGATGCTAAGTTTCCGGAATTTGCGTAAAATCGACAACTTTCAAAATTACTACAATGATCTAAAAGTTCATTCCTAACAAATATTAGAATGCCCCTTTTCTGTCTAGCTCCGCTGGCTACGGAAGGGCAATCTAACCGCACTGCAGTGGAATAGCCAGGAATATTATAAGCTTCATTTGAGTAAGTGGAAGCCTCAACGAAGCACAAAAAAGAAGAATTGAGCATTAACTGATCAGAACAGACATCGCTAAAATGGCAGTGCAAGCTTTCCGTATTATGGAAGAAAATATTGAGGTCGGACGGATTGAGTAAACAATCGAAGTGGGTTTGAAGTGATTTGGCAGAACGTAAGTTCTCCATCTCCTTCGCGACAGGACAGTCCCGCTTGGGTTTCGGAGGAATGAATGGTCCAACGATGTAAAGTCCGTTCGCACTGGTGGCCCTACTGCAAGCTACATACAACGCCTCTCTTTGCATGTTGGATGAAGTGTGGACGACCACTTTGCTGTATGTAGCTCCCTGACTCTTATGAATAGTTATAGCTTCTGCAGCTACAACCGGAAACTGTTTTCGGTCGATAGTAACTTGTTCGTTTTGGTGGTACTGAAAACTTTTTGTAGTTTTCTGAATTGGGGTCCATGAAGATTCGTTACTATGGCTGCGTTTCGACCGAGCGTTAACTCCTACGCTTTCCTCAAGAAAATGTATCCAAAGAAGTTCGGGGGTATTGGAGGAGCTGAGATCTACCTGCATTAAAACACCAGTGGCTCCGTTAACTAGACCATCTGATGTATCTACATTGACTGTCATCATGTATTTAGCCGTGGTTTTAAGAACCAATGAAGTACACAAACCTTGTGTATTCGAAGTTTTGAAACTCTTAACAGACTCCAGATATTTGCTTTTGGTTTCTGGGTTAAGATGTTCGGCTTTGATGCAGTCTAAAGCTATTGAAGTATATTCTGGAGTCATTATCGATGATAGCTTCTCCCTATTGTACTTATCTGTCTCGCTATTGCTATAAAATAAGTGGATCGCATCTCTGGGGGCTTGACTGCCGTCAACTATTCGGCTCCTAAGCAATTGACTATCTTCTGACGTCATTTCGGCCGATGCCATGTTATTAAGTGCGGTTGCAAAAGCTTGGTCATCTCGCTGTCGCATTATCTCTGTAAGTTCGAAAAACTTGAAGCTATCCCAGAGACTAGAGCCAACTATCGCACTGTATGGATTATGCGCTCCTGATGAGGATTTAAATATCCAACGATCACCTACTGGACATAACTGCCTTAGATCGCCGAACACGATAACAGAAATGCCACCAAAAGGACTCTCGGGCCTTGAAAATATTTGTTTTAAGCGCCTATCCAAATACGAAAACATTTTTTCACCGACCATAGAAATTTCGTCAATTATAAGAATTTTAAGATCAATAAATCTTGAACGCAAGGTATTTAATATATCTGGACCCAACTGTTTAAAGGCATGGTTAGACTGATTGAGAGGTAAAGAAAACATGGAGTGAAGTGTGGCACCTCCAATACCGAATGCAGCTTTTCCTGTGGGAGCACACAGAAGAACCTTAACAGTTTCTGGGTTAGATCCTGGTCTACGATTAAACTCCTGGGAAATGGTCTGAAAAATGGTAGATATTGTCCTACTCTTGCCGACGCCTGCGCCGCCACCTACAAACTCATAAAAAACTGCCTTATTTCTCACATTATGCAGAACATGGGTGAGATAAGCTTTTTGCTTCAAATTAAGCGATCTAATTAAACTGGCTAACAACGTAGGGGAAACAATCGGAGGAAGCTTAACTAATCGAATACTCCTATCTTCATCCGTTACCTGGTCATTCAAGTTCAGAACATTTATTTGAGAACTTATTTCGGGAATCGCTAAAGCCCTAAACTGCTCATCAATGGCCTCATCAACCGCCTCTTCACCTACATTTTCCTCCCTATTGGCTTCGGCTTCCATGGCCCTCCTAAGCACGTCTTCTAAATCTGCTAACGCATTGTATTTTTGGAAATTTGAACTAACTAAATCCTGATGATTGTTATAAACATCCTCGCAATTAGCGCTCACTAAATCTCTTTCCTCATCTCTCCACGGATAAAACAGCATGACTAATGCTCTAAAATAGTTAGACCTATCTGTATTTATGTTAAACCTCATATACTTTAAAATGGATGGCTTGGTCCGTTCCCTAATAAAACCACTATTATCGCGGAGAGGAAGAAAGACTTCTACTTCTACCTCATTTTCTTCGTCCTCTTCATCATCGCTATTTTGGCCAACTCTTTTCCCGCTTTTACTAAATTCATAATTTGCTGCAAAATCGGCCAAACACAGGCCCTGAAGATTGATTGGTCTCTGTTCATACCGCTCCAGCAATCCTTTGACGAATATGTCAGTGGAGTCCTGATTCATATTTTGTAGGATGCTTTTGGATTTGAGCATTCGCACTCGTTGCTCTGGAGGGAAAGTATTAATATGAACGCATTTGTTGCTAGTTCCGGACAAAGGAATACCTAGACAACAATACACGGCTTCCTGAGCAGATATCTCAGTGCCAGAAATAAATTTGTGACCAATGTGCTGTAGCTTTTGCCTAATCGTATAATTGCCCCCTTGCACCTCTCTTACCGCCTCGCGCATAAGCTTAGAAATACCCCTTTGGGATTTATTTATATAATTTATTATATAGCTACAGCATGCATAAGGGTCCAAAATGAATTGGATATCCATATTGGCCCTTTGCATTGAAAGAATGTGCTTGTTATAAGCATTAACGCTAATCTCAGCAAACGACCTCTTTAGAAAAATTTGTGGTTTCTTCAAACCAGAACATATTGCATATTTGTAGTCCTCGTAATTGAGGCTCACTTGTTCGTGTGAAAGGAAATTCTCAAATATGCTCAGGTGATCAATCATATCAGAGGATTGATCAGAATTTAGTAGGTCTTGAATTTTCCTAAAATTTCCTTGGTGAAAATCAAGGTTTGGAGTTTCCTCCGGCAGTGGACTCAATATCTCCGTTTGGGGCATTGGAGGGTATGGAATACCGAATCTACAAACTTTTTTTCCACTTCTATTGACTTTTTTAAGACATGTCATGTTTGTATGCCTATGCTTTTGGTATTCAACATACGGAGCTACTTCTGAGTCTGTGACATCTACTGTAATGTGTGTATTAATGAAGGCTACAACTGTTGAAATTGACTCAGTACTGGTAAAATCCACTGCTGGGGCATCTTTCAGCCAAAACATACCGTGAATGTGGGGGGAACCTCTTTGTTGAAATTCAACACGCCAATAAAATTTGATGACGAAGTTTTCTCCGAAAATGCCCTCCCGATTCCTCATAACTTTCAAAAGCTCACGATACCTATGATCAAAATACCTAGCACAAGTAACTGGATCTGCCTTGATGAGACGCTCCTTTTCGTTGTACTGTAGATTCATTGCTTCTTCTTCGCTAATGATCTCTCTATCTACATTGCTTTTGAGCAAAACAAGCAGCTCTGGCCACCGCGTTTCAGCAGCAGACAGAGTGATGAAAAAAGTCGGCAGGCCGAACTGACGAATCATGGCCATGACCTTCTTCTTTTCTTCCTCCCAATGAGCCGGAGACGAGCGAATATCTCGAAGAACCCTATATCCCTCATCGTGGTTAATAAGTCCCCCTATAAAATTCTCATTAAGAGCATTAGCTGCCGTTACTGCACTGGACGTGCTCCGCTTACGTAAGCAGATAGAAATATTATTGCGAATCTTAATGAGTTCTAACTTCTTGTAATTGAAGAACAGTTTATCAGATCTACAACCTCTCCTATCTACATTTCGAAGCTCTGATCTAACAATGGTTGTAAAACTTTCTGAAGATTGTCTCTTGACGCCTGCATAAATAGTGGGAAAAGATAACTCTTCCGAGTCAATATCTAAGACCATATCAAGAGGTCGTTGTCCTTGCCCTGGTGCGATTTTTATAATCCTATCATCGAATGTTACGTTATTTTCAAGCAGAGTTTCCTGACCACCAGGGTTGAGCTCTTCGGCCACTACCTCCTCGTCGGGATGGGCTTGCTCTGTGTCTACATTCCTATCTCTATTTTGGATACTTTCTAAAAAGGCTGCGTCTGCTTGAGAGGCTACGAAAGGAACAATATCGGATGTGAAGCCAGAGATCCATTGCTCATTAACTATGACATTGTGCTTTTTATACAAATCTGTGCTAACTAAATAACGAAGTGCTTCAAAAATTTTGGAAGGTCTAATGGTTTCAGCCATGAAGGCATGAAGATACTCTTGTCTACGCTTCAGGTGGAGCTGAATAACCTGAGCTTCATGGAATGCTCGTGGAAGCTCCTTCACGATATCACTAACGGAAATAGGGACGTTTACAACTGCTCCTTTAATGGCATTTTGGCCTCTTCCCCCAGGCAATAATGGCTTAATTATCATAAATGGAAGTCGAGGAGAAATCAGTCGTTCCTCTAATGGAGTAAGCCCCTTTAAGCAGTCGGGCAGTTTAGGGAAATCTAATTCAATAAAGAAAAGCTTAGGCTTTTTACACTTCTTAATGTTAGTATAACATGTTCTGCAGAATTTTAATGTTGGGCAGTCAGAAGGGAATTCTAGAAGACTTTCAAGAGCGAAAATTTCAGCACTAAACTCGCAATCACTTTCTAAAAGGACACGAGGAATCTTAGAAATTTGTTTGGGGAACCACAGGCCTTTACAAGAAAGGCAAACCTGATCAGGACCCAGCTTTACATTCCTATTATAAGCTACTTTCAGAGCTTCTAGGCCACTAAGCCTTATTCTGGGTCGCATATGTGCTCTATCCTGTGAGATATTTTCTCGTTCTTGCTGCATTCGGGAGGCGTTCCTTAAATTTTGCTCAGCTCTATTACTGCTATCACTCCTATATTGGCTAACTCTCTGACTTACTGCTCTGGCAGCGTCAATTGCTGACTGTCGAGCAGCGACACGAGCAGATTGGCGTGCCAGAGTGTCTCTCGCTCGCGTGATACGCCTACGATCAGCTAAACTCCTTTCTTGGACCCTGCGAACTCTATCCTGCTCTCTTTCTAATATCCGTCTCCTTTCATTATTTCTACGTAAGCGCTGTCGCCTCTCTGTATTTGTCCTTTGCTCCTCACGTCTAATCTGTGGGTCTATTCGTCTAACTATATGTCCTACTGTATTCTGTGCCTGCTCTGTAGCCCTATAGTCTACGTCCTGTCTTCTTCTAGAGCGACGCAAAGTATTGGCCACTTGCTCCTGACGTCTAACCTGTGCGTCTGTTCGTCTTTGTATATGTCCTACTGTATTCTGTGCCTGCTCTGTAGCCCTATAGTCTACGTCCTGTCTTCTTCTAGAGCGACGCAAAGTATTGGCCACTTGCTCCTGACGTCTAACCTGTGCGTCTGTTCGTCTTTGTATATGTCCTACTGTATTCTGTGCCTGCTCTGTAGCCCTATAGTCCACGTCCTGTCTTCGTCTGGACCGACGCAGAGTATCGGCCACTTGCTCCTCACGTCTAACCTGTGGGTCTGTTCGTCTCTGTATATGTCCTACTGTATTCTGTGCCTGCTCTGTAGCCCTATAGTCCACGTCCTGTCTTCGTCTGGACCGACGCAGAGTATCGGTCACTTGCTCCTCACGTCTAATCTGCTCGTCTTCACGTCTAACTGTATGTCCGGCAGTATTCTGACTCTGTTCTCTGGCCCTATACCTTTGGTTACGTCTACGTCTGGACCGACGGTTAGTATCGGCCACTTGTCGTCTGTTCTGTGAATTTTCTATAGCATTCAATAATTGTCTGCCAGAGACGGCTGCCTGCTCTTCCTCACTTACACCTGAAAAATGCCTAGCAGTCACCTGATTTTGCCCCTCATTCTCTTGCTGCTGACTCCTAGCCACTCCTGCCACAATTTCTAAATTTTCTAAATTTCCTTCTCTATTTGATCTGTATCGCAATTTACGTCTCTGAGACTGTTGAGATGCAGATTGTCTATGCTTTCGAGGCATAATAAAATATGTTACAAAATAATATATGATAAAATATTATGAAATTATTAAAAACGAACAAAAATAAAATGAAATAATACCTAATAAAATAAAATTGTATTATAAATGATTATATATAATTATATAAAATAAACCGAATTATTATATAATATATTATTATATTATATATATATATATATATATATATATTATATATATATATATTAATATAATATATAATATGTATATTATATAGTAGTATAATATATAAAAACTACAAAAGAAGAAAATAGAATTGATTAAATATTACGACTTTTTGCGAAGCAGCGACGTCCCCTGGCGAGAGCAGCGACGTTCGTCCTCAGCCGCTATAGAAGCAGCGACGTCCGGCCTCAGTCTCCAGAAGAGCAGCGACGTCAGCAGCAACACCAAAAAACGCGCGATGCACCGTTACAGTTAGCAACTATTAATAGCTTCTAACTGACGATCGGCACAGAAAAACTAAAGCCCTATGTCTTAATTTGCAAGCACTACTTGTATTTAATAAGTTAAAAGCTAAACTAGTTTAAATTTGATCAATAAACGGATTTTATCGCAATCGGCAATCAAAAAGTCTCTATCGCTCTCCTTGGCTCGATATCGACTGGTTATACCCAAAAAATGCCTACTGAAATTCCGCCGTTTTTTCCGCGAGAGTCACTCAAGAGAGAAGAGAATAGAGCAATTTGGAACAAGGCAGAACGGAATGGAGTCAAAACATGCGGGACTAACGGAAAATTAAATTTTTACAGGAATTAGTCTGTCTGAGCTGTCTCTATATATGTATACTTATAATTCTATTCCGACTAATTACTCCTTCTAATTCTATTACCATTGGGTGGGGTAGTAGCAGGTTAATGCTTTGGATTCAAACATATGATTTTGCGAGGGCGCTCTCTCAGCCTCTCTCTATCTCTCTCTCTCTAATTGCCACTGTTCAAAAAAGAGACATACAAGGTGAATTAAGTGATGAGGTGACGTTGTCTGTGGGGTGGACCATCTACTCTATTTCGGCGCACAGCATACGACAAACGGATGGTTCGCGAAAGAGAGCAGATTTTGTGACGTAGATGTTGTCACCTTATTACTAAATTCATCTTGAAGGCATACGGATGAGTGTAAATAGAGAGTTGCTCTATTGAGAGAGCACTTGTTCAGATAGTGAAGCAGAGAGTTGTCAAGTGGAATGAGAAGGATAGAGAGAAAAACTCAAACAAATATAACGGCTATTTTTCTCATTCCTTCCACATGCATTTTTAGAGCGAAATCATTTGCGTTTCCCCCTCCCCTTTCTGTAACGGTTAAAAAACGGTTTACTATGATGATGAGAGTGGAGGGGGGGATCTTGCTAAGACATGTAAACAGCGCATCGCGCATCCCTTTTGTTTTGTGAGAGAGGGTCATGGTCAGAAGATGGAAAGGGAAACAGAGAGAAAGAGAGCGCACGTGCTTGCCAGTTTTGTTTTGATTTCGCAGTTTCTTTGATGGACAATTCTATTTCTTTTCTCAGAGTGACCACATGCAATCGCAGGTACCCCCTTCCCTACCTATACCGGCTCATTCAATCAGAATATGCAAATATGTATTATGTATATGTATGTATATTTACATATGAATGTACATATGTCCATTGGTTTTAAAATATATACATCCATACATATAAATACATGCCTACATATCAATACTTACATATGTATGTACATATATACATTTATATATTTATATAAATAAATCATTGCCTTAGCGGGCGCTTATTGTTTTGGACATGTGATATAGTTAGGCATCTCTCTCTCTCTCTTTCTTTAGGGGAAAGGGACAGATTGATTAGTTAATGAGGGAGGGCAGTGATTGTGGTAAGACATGGACAGCGCATCGCGCTTGTTGGTTGGAGAAGGGGTGTTGGTTTAAGGTCAAAAGGAGAAAAGAGAAAGCGAGAACGCCTGCCAGCAGCTAGTATAGGGTTCGCGCTAGAATTGCCGTGGATCGCTATTACTCATTGCGTGGCAATGCAGACGAGAAGGAGTTAAGAGAGAGGTAGGGAACGCATATCTATGTATGTATGTACATATGTATGTACGTTGCCGATCCAAATGATTTTCTTTATTGTGGCTATAATAATGATCCGATATGATCCCGATTCGGCAATCTGGTAGATATGATTATTTTCCATGATTCTGCGTTTTTGGTTTTCTCGTATCTTAAAAATTGTGGATTCCACAGATTTTCGTCCTTTGTTTGGGCGGAAGGGGACGGGGCAAAATTTTCAAATAAACTTGTGCTGAATGGATATCACAGCAGTTTGGATAGAAAGTTTGGTTACTCTAGCTATTATAGTCTCTAAGAACTGAGAACATGTATAGCTACATATTCGAGACGTACAAGTGTTTGCAAGAGAGAGAGAGGGAATGAGAAGCGCTTGGCAGCCGTTGCGTAGCCACTGAAATTTAATTTGTTCCTTCTGGCGATAATAATGATCCGACCTGATCCAAACTCGACAATCTGGTAGATATGGTAATTTTCCATGATTCTGCGTTTTTGGTTTTCATTTATCTTAAAAATTGTGGATTCCACAGATTTTCGTCCTTTGTGGGGGCGGAAAGGGGCGTGGCAAAATTTTAAAACAAACTCGTGCTGGTTTGGTATCACAGGAGCTTGGATAGAAAGTTTGGTTGCTCTAGCTTTTATAGTCTCTGAGAACTAGGCGTCAAAAAATACGAATAGGCAAAACAGATAGGGTCGCGTGTAAGAGAGAGCGAGAGGGAACGATGACTTTCGAAATGGTTTTTTTCATTGTAGCTATAATAATGATCCGATCTGACCCAGATTCAACACTCTGATAAAAATAGTCATTCTCTATGATTCTGCGTTTTTAGTTTTCCCGTATCTTCAAAATTGTGTATGCCACAGACTTTCGTCCTTTGTGGGGGCAGAAGGGGGCGGGGCGAAATTTTGAAATATACTTTGAGTAGTGTGATAACACAGAAGACTAAATACAAAACTTGGTTACTCTAGCTTTAATAGTCTCTGAGATATAGGCGCTAATGAAGACGGACAGACGGACAGACGGACGGACGGACGGACGGACGGACGGACGGACAGACAGACATGGCTATATCGACTCGGCTATTGATGCTGATCAAGAATATATATACTTTATGGGGTCGGAAACGATTCCTTCTGGGCGTTACACACAACCGTTATCCCCACAAATCTAATATACCCCTATACTCTTCGAGTACCGGGTATAAAAATTGAATCAAACCTAAGACAAGAATACAAATTGGCGCAATAAAATCAGTATTCGACTATCAGCATTACCGTGGCTGGCGTAAATCTTACGCCAGAATAGGTTGACGCAGACATTGACGTCCTTTCCATTTCCTCTTATGTGTGCAGTCTCCAAGAATGGTGTAAAGATGGTAGACGGTACGGAATACGGAATGGGCATAAATTTAGACACTCGTATACTTGAAGGTTTCTGTTCAAGGAGTGCGTGGGTGTTTAAGGAGGGGCTTTCAAATATAAAAATGAAGGTTAGTGGAAAGCAATTGAGTCATGACTAATTGGCGCATTTAAATAATGTCTTTTCTTAGGGTAGCGGTGGCATACCGAACGACAATAAACTGGCAGTTTGGGGTTACAAAATCATGTGATGTATGACCTTATCACATTCATCCGATAAACACGTGAGTGGCTTAGTAATCAGTTAACAGAAAAACAATGAACTGACCCTATAAGCTTTATGAAATTGATATCCGTGCATGATAATTTCATTTAAATCTCCACTTTCCAGTGCCTTGTAATTACTACAATATTACGAAATGTACGAAAATATAGTCCCCATTTCAGATGAAATCGCGCTTAAATTAATAATATTTATAATATTTAATACACAAATACATTTGTTCCACCGAATGCACCCTTCAAAACTTAATAGCCTAAGAAAATATAAATAAATAAATATATTGAAGTACGCTCAAAATCGCCTGCTAAGGTTTTTAAATAGAAAGTGCAGTTAGCGAAGGAATTGAGGTAATTACAGACGGAAGGATAAGCCAAAGAAAATCAGTAAATAGAAACCTAATTAGCGCATTGAAAGGAAACCCCTAAAGGATACAAACTATGCAGCACTAAAACTTAACCAATAAAATACTCGTAAAAATTCCTTCAATTGACTCTAAAAAAGATTCAAGGGACTCCATTAAAATGCGTTTATTAATATATATAGGAGGTCCATTGTTAAGAACATCTTCGATTGTAAACATAAATAAATCAGTGGGGGAAAATTTGCAGTCGACGGTAGTTCTTATGATGAAAAAAAATTGAAACTCAGAAGCTGTAAATGAAAATGACGTGGAGGGCTAAGACATTGGCGGATGTCACCGATGGCGAGGGAGCGTTTTGACGCTGGATATATTTCAGGCGCCTCGGCATGACGGAAATGACATTTCCATGGCGGTGACACGAGGTGACGACAGCCAAGTGCCTCGAGCGGAAATGGAAATGTAAAGGCAAAGCAAATGGCCGAGTAAAATAGAAAAAAAAGTGACGAATCAAGATGGTAAGTGAGGACCTCTTAAAGCATGACCAGGAAACAATAAAGCAGTTTTCCCTGTTTTTCAGTTTTCAATAAAAGCAGCAGATATCATGTTTCCTTTATTAAAAAAATTGATTATTTTCATTTGCCATTTCTGAGTTTTGCTATTTAGATTTGAATATCATCCTGTTTTGGAACAGTCGTCTTTCCTATTAATTTCTTACAATTTGCAAAGTTGAGGTACAATATGAAGAGGATTTAGAAAATATAACATAATATACTTTTGTCAAAAAGATTTTAAAATTAAAAGGCAGCCGAATTCTAAATATTGTTATTATTAAGATAAAAATTAGTTCAGTTGTTGTATCAGTTATCTTCGAGAATGAACATACATAACATTATTATGTCCTGCGCGCTATCATTAAAAATGTATAATACAAGCGAGAAGTCTCCAAATTGCATATAAAATCCCGTTCTCCATCCCTTATCTATACATTGTACTATTTTTTACATCCATATTTTACGATGTCAATCATTGTCAGGGATTTTTATTTTAATAATAAAACGAACAAACTTTAGTTCCACAGTTCTATAGGCTTCGAAGTAATAACAGGTGAAAATCCACTTTGGCTTCCGTCGTTTATCGATATTATGTGACACCAAACGCACCAAAGCTAAAAAATTCGCGTGGCTAAAGCGAAAATGTTTGAAAAATCGACAACCTTAAGCCCTGAACTTAATATACAACAGTCGATGGAAATTATTTATTTTGTTCAATCAATTTGTTTCCCCTCAGTACCTGTTGTTGTTGATATATGTGCATCCCAATTGTAGAATCGTTTATATGTACGACAGATAGAAAGAACATGTATACATATGTATGTGTGTATATCAGTCCAATCACTTCTGATGTCACATCTGCTTGGCGATTCATTTTTTAAACTTTTTTAATTCGGCAGCAAGCCAACCGCATGTCCAACATTTACATGTGGCATTTACACTTATCACTTATATGTGGTGAAGCGACGCTTGTTTGTGATTGTATGCCACACATACTCGTATATATATAATTTCTTGTTTTTTGTCCTCTCGTTTTTCGGCTGCTGTTTGATTAATTGTGTACTCGCTCGTGCTGTTGAACAATAACCATGTGGCTCGAAAAAACGTTAAAGCCATGGACAGCAGATGATTTCAATTGCATTTCGACCGCAGCACCACATGCAACCGACCAAAAAGGATATTCATATCCATTCATATCCATGATTTGGATATCGAATATAAGCACTTGGAAATACATCAACAAAATTATTGTACATGCGGTGCCTTATGCCTTAAAATCAAAGCCACAATTTGCTTGAAATTCAAGAGCTGCCAGAGTTGGCTTCGAGTCGTAGATTTAAGCAAAATGCCACTGTAGAGAGAACCACTTTTACGTAAAGGTAAATCTTCTCTGTACAATGTTCTGCTTTCGAGTGGGAAATGCAATCGACAAGAATTTTGAAGGCAGGGACCGGTGCGGGAACTGCCTTTGTAAGCAGTCAAAAGGCAACAAAAAAATTGTATGTCGCACAGAAATCGCATGGAAATCGAATCAAATTGCAGGAAAATATGAAAATGGAATATACACACACGATATATGTACATACGTAAGTATAAAGGCCTGATTCAAGATTTGTGCTTGGAGCATTCAATCATTTTAGTCATTTCATGATATCATTGGCTAAATTTGTTGAGAAAATTATTCATTTGGCTTGCTTCTGCCTTTAAAAACTGCGAATACTTTACAAGAGATAAACTCGGAATATCATAAAATAGTCATAAAAAGTCATAGTAATCAAATATAAATAATTGCATTATTACTACAAGTTAATTAATTTGAAAATGCGTGCTTTATGTTTAAACGTATTTCACTTGGTGAATTTTTTCGTTGTAATGTTTTTAATACAATTTATTGTTTAATGTGTGTACATTTTTAAGGTAAATATATTCGACATTTTATTTGTTAATAAATTTAGCCATTTATTCAAATGTGTTGCTTTTCTCCCTCTTTATATTCAAAACAAAAGAAAACAGTTCATTTCCATTTTTTAAATAGCCGCAGGTTTTTCGATTAAATACATACATAAAACTGATTATATAAAATGTTTTTATTGGCTTTGGTGGGCGAAAAGGAAGCCATAAAGATTGACTGTTTCCTACTGATGGGAATGCATTTGGTAAATTAGATCATAAAAATGCAAATTATTATTTCTTTAGCTATAAAATCTAACCAAATCTGAATAAAAAGCTTTCGAATAATCTATTTTCCATAAAATTAGCCTCTCCATTCCGAAGACAAATTAAAAATGTGGGGGAAAATATTAAAGCAATAAATTATAATAAATATGCTAATCTGTGTATCATCTTCATAAGCATCAGGGCGGATAAATTTCGTCTTTCCCATATCATTCTTGCAGAATCCTTTGCAAAAAGCCCTGAGATATTGGAAAATTATTATTTGTTCTTTTTTATTTTTTCCACTTTTTTCTCAACAACAAGCGAAGGACTCTTGTAAGGACGATTTTTTTGTGTTTTAACAGAATGCCAGTGGGTGTAGTAGTAGTTTCCACCTTTTTCCCCCGCGTTTGAAGTCAATCAAGTGACTCTTCACTTTGCTTAAATTGGAAAACTTTTCTAAAGTAATGTCATTTAATATGGGAGTATCCACTGCACCACAGTAATAGTTGAACTTATGTTTTCTCTATCACTAAAGAACATTACACCAAGGAGAATAAATCATCATTGAATTGCAATCCTCCGGAATATTGTTTTGATTAGACGGCCAATAACAGTCGACTACGCGGTCATGTCAAATGCCGACTCAATTTACAGACGTCTTGGCCCTAGCCACAGATACAGACAAACCGCATATCAAAGCAGAATATTGTCAACCGGACACTTACAAATTTGCGGCCAATAGAACACTGTGCAGCTCTCATCCTGTCTCGCACTAATGGATTTAATTTATGCGAGTGGACACGCAGATCCATAGAGTGGATGAGAAGTTGGAGGGCCCATAACCTGATCTAATTTAAAGACATGTATTACTATATTTCTAGATTGTGAGAACTGGTTGAAATAATCGGATATTGCAAATAAACTATATTGTAATTATTATAAATAAAACTTAATTTGATAGGATGTGCAACGGTTTAGAATAGTCATGCCATACATTGAGTACATTGAGCCCAAGAATTTTTATACCCGATACTCGAAGAGTATAGGGGTATATTAGATTTGTGGGGATAACGGTTGTGTGTAACGCCCAGAAGGAAACGTTTCCGACCCCATAAAGTATATATATTCTTGATCAGCATCAATAGCCGAGTCGATATAGCCATGTCTGTCTGTCCGTCCGTCCGTCTGTCCGTCCGTCTTCATGAGCGCCTAGATCTCAGATACTATGAGAGCTAGAGCAACTAAATTTTGTAACCAGACTTCTGTGATATCACACTACTACAAGTGCAGAATCATGGGAAATGACCCTATCTACCAGATGGCCAAATCTAAATCAGGTCAGATCATTGTGGCCAGAATGATGCAATTTCAGTCACTACGCAATGCCTGCCAAGCGCTTACTCATACCCTCTCTCTTTCTCGCATACACTTTCACATAAACACGTACCGTATAGAGAAGACATGTGGAGACAAGTAGACGTCAAATGTAGAGAAGACAGATGTAAATAACATATGTAAACCAAAATGGAAAAAGATAACATTTAATATACAAAAATTTGCAGAGTGGTTCAACTTAACTTTTTGACAATTTTTTTTGGCAAAAATGTAACAATTCCTTTTTGTCAATTTAAATCATAAGATCACATACATGTACTCTGCCTGACTGCCAGGTATAAAGTAGTACCAGGTAAAGTTACTACGTTCCCCCTCGTTTAAAATCTGTAGTAATGCGGCAGCCCAAGTGTCTCAGAGATTAAAGCGAGAAATAAAAATTGATTTTAATTCTGAATGTAAATATATTTATAGATATTTTTGTAAAATACCTTTTTATATTTGTTCACGCTTTCAGAGATTATAATGACTTCTCAGGGTTTTTCAATGTAGAGAAAAAAATAGACTGACATCAATCTAAATTAAACTTTCGGCTCTCTGCCCCTTGATTTCAACGCAATGAAATGCTCTGCCGAAGAATCCGTTATTTGTCAAGACGCTAATATACGTTGACAAACTTGAACAGCTTGAACAAAGTTTTGCATGCAACATTTGTTGACTCTTCGTTTTTGTTTTAAGTCTTCATCGCTGGATGATTTTCCCCGACACTTAATTAAAGCTGCGTCAAAGTGAGAGCAATGCGGTAGCCGAACGATAATTTCCATTTTGGGCGATTGCGAATTTCAAGCAAGTCGTGTGCAAGGTAGTAGCATGGGGCCGCTTCTCTGGAGACTTGGCTGACGCCATTGCATGACAGGAGTAATTGTATTTTCCATTTACTCACACACACACTGAATTAAATTTGAGTGCTTGTCAAATTGATCGTCTTCTTCTTCCCTTTTAGTTGCACTCTGAGGGCAATGAATAAGTTTCGCTAAGAAAATGTGGCTGGGCTCGTCAATGTCTTGCCGGAAAGCTGATGAGTGTCTCTCAGAGTCATTACTATCTGGGCTTCTCAGGGCCTCCATACCATTATGTTCTGCGTTGTTACCAACGGAATATTATACGAGTGTACCCAATGGAACACTTGATGCAAGCGGTTCTTTAAAGCAGGAAATCTATAAAAGGATTAATCAACAAATTCCTTTTTTTGAAATGCGTTAGGTGGAACCTCTTTGTTCCGTCTTGTGTGAACACCACATATGCTACAAGCGGTTTATTTTTTAGAGTCTGAGCGTGGAGTATGCATGCGCCCAGTAAAATTAGATTTATTGCATAATTTCGCCTATCTAAATGCTATACGAAACACAAAACAAACAATTTTCTTATATGAATGCACATAAATTATATTAGACTTTCATAAATGTCACATAATAACGCCATAACCCATGTCCAACCCGGCCATCATTTCAAGCATCGTTACGTTTATTGAACTTGATAGTATGTTACCGACACTTGGCCCTGGGTGGGGCCCCATCTAAAATTAACCGAATATATTCGCATATTAGACCTTAATTATGAAGGGATTTTGCGTTGGCGATCTTTAATAAGGGATATTTCAAAAAATAAAAAAATAAAAGCCGCAATTGATTTTAAATCCTACCAATAAAACTGCCACAAACGCGGGAAAAGGTGAGAGAAAACAGGTTGTTTGAAGAACGGATAAAATCAAACAGAAAATGGACTAAATTCACCAATAAAACAGTGATTCAACTCAATTGCACGGAGAAAAATGGGTGTATGGGTGAAAGAGCAGAGAAAAAAAACAATAAGAAAGGGAAAGCTGAAAAAAATAAAATCGAAAATCAACCATAGACCCAACATCCGAATGATGGTGCTCCAGAAACGTAGGAATGAGCGGAAAAGTCAACAACAAATTGAAATACTCTCCCCTTTTGAAACACCCTTTCAGAGACTATTGCATTGCGAAAGGTATAGTTTCTGATTCTTTATTTATTTCTTTGTCAAATAAACTTTTTACATTAGGAAATAATACTAAAATGAATTGACCAAGCTGAGCCGAAAGCTTCTAATTTCTTATCGTTTGTACAAGTAGATATGTATTTCCTGTCAGAATTTAAATCTTTATGCCAATAAATATCTGCTCCAGAATCTTCTATTCCTACACAATTTTGTAACTTTCTGTATGAAAACAAAAGTGTAGATGAAGATGATATATGTACATATCGAATGTAATTGTAATTGTAATTTCCACCTGCAAAATAAACAATGGATCTGCAAGGGTATTGAAAATGCCAGCAATACAGTCAAGTTATTCATTTTCCTCGTTTTTGTTTGGTCCCCACCTTCCTTTTCTGCTCAAGGACAGACTGTAAATTGCTAGGCGGAATCGAGGAGCGGCAGCTGTATTGCTATCATAATAATTTAAAGATGAACTGATAATCTTTGACAGGCAAATCTGAGTGGCAACTCCCCAAAAAGGAACAACCTTTCTGTTTTTGTATGTGTCCCCAGCTATATTTTGTTTCCCTTAGATAAAGTTCCGCGGGATTCGTTCAACTCAAGCAGAACCGACAAAATGTCATTTGAGCTTGTACCTACTGCTGTTGCAGAAGTTCACTTTATTATCAGTTTAATACTAATCGATTTTGATGCTCTTGCAGCAGCTGCTTCAGCAATGGAAGCTTGAAAGAATTCTTTTAAATATTCTTTTAAGGAGGGTAAAAAGTTGGATAAATAAAGCTTTTTGAAATCTTCCAATCTGTCTGCTCAATTAAATTTGAAAATTCGAAGATTATTTCGTATACTTTTCTCACAACTGTTTTCAAACGAGCTTCGCATACATCCTCGGAATCCTTTTTTCAGTGAAGTCTAATATTTAAATGATGTTCGAAATGTGTAACATATGCGGGCTTTGTTTAGTTCCGTGCTAGTTGTCGTTTTGCCTGATACAACTGATTATATTTTTCAGATTAACCGCAGAGTCGGCCGTCAGTTGGCCATCAGCCCCTTTTTGTGTCTATCTAAACTATCACGCAATGTGCCACATCCGCTTTAATGTGGAAGCCAACCTACACACGTGATGGGGCAACTCAAATTGGGTAAATTTCAGTGAGCTTTCGGCTGTCAGTGTGAATGAAATTGGAGCAGATCAAAAGAGCAGCGCCATCAATTGCAAACCTGCCCGCCGCCCTCTACAGGCGGCGATGATTGCGAATCTTCCAGTTGGTCCGACAGCGAACCCCAAAAAAAACTGACAAGAGGCAGCTCTAAAAATGGAATAACCAGGAAAAATGCGAAGAAGCCAAAAAACACGCAGGGAGCAAACAGAAAATTCGATTTCATGCCTATTTACATTTGCCGGCAGCCAGCAGGCTGGCCGCCAACAGGATCCACGAAAAAAGAGATATAAAATGTAAATATATCTCCCATTTGCGATTATCGCATAAAAAATATATATAGGTGCACATATTTAACCATTCTGAAAACGGAAAGCGCAAACAAGCTATCAACTTTCCCCTAGCATATAAGGATATGGATCAGCTCCATTAAAGCCAACTGTTGCTGGCTATATTCCGTGAAATTTATGCGACTATGTACACTGATTACACTAGTCAATACAACGTTTCCGCTGTGGCCCAAAATAAGTTTTCAGATAGATATGAAGTTTTAAATTTTTTTTTTAAATTATAGTTTTTGTTTAGATTTATTTATTCTTAAAGAATTTTTGAAAATTTATCATGTTTTTTCCAGAGGTAGTGCTTCTTTTTTCACATAAGTTTCTTATATCTGGTTGTATTGAATTTAGCAGCTCTGCAAAGCTGATAAATGCAGCTAGAAAATCGCTTATATGCCGTTTGGTACCATTCCAAATGCTATTTTAACATTAAAAACTGTTACAAACACAGATTTTGGGTATTTTTTGTCTGCCAACGGAATTTTTTCGCAAAATTCGGGATATGATGGTTTCGTCAAACGGCTGCAACTTAGCCGTTTATCCAAACGATACTATAAACCACGCCTAATCTGAAACCAAAAATTTAAGACACGAAATATTTTTTTTTTCGACTTTTCCTGAGTTTTTAAAGTCAAAATTTCGAGAAAAATACTGCAATAAATTATGAAATGTGAATTTGAAAGCTCAATATCTTGCAGACGTTAAGCTGCAGTTGTCGGCTTTTCAAATACAACCAGTTATAAGAAAATTATGTTAAAAGGAATCACTACATCTGGAAAAAAACAGATTTGATATAGTTCTTAAGAAAAAACTTTTTAAATCTCATAATCTATCGGAAATAATTATTTTGGGCGACAGCGGAAAAAAGTTTGAGTTTTGTCGAGTAGTGTTATATTTTCATTGCCAGGGGTGGGAAAGGGGATTCATTTTCCGATGGTTTTCATGCAGCTGTTGCTACTCGATTTGGCGCTGTTTGCTGCCAATATTACTTAAAGCGTTGTTCCATTGAAATATATGGGAATTTGAATACATTTTAAAAGCGATGTGTAACGAAAAACTGTGTAAAGACACTGCTGGAAAAGGAAACTGTTGGTTCCGCAGCCTTATCTAATCTATAGAATGAAGCACGTGGTGCAGCAGTAGTTTAAAGTTTCTATTATCATTGTTCATTGTGTGCACTGCCCACTGTACCACATTGTCATATTTATGACATTATTATAATATTTATTATAAATATTCTCCCGCACGGCAGCACCTTACGCATCCGTTCTCTCTCATCTTTCATACAGGGATGTCAGGGAAGCCAGTGTGTCAAGTGTCTCCAAAAGGCCGAGACTATCGTCGGACGGCTCTTTTTGGCACCCGTAATTCACGTGTCACTACGAATGGAGGGGAGTGAAGTAAAGTGATGGCATCGCATATCCCAATATCGTTTGGCCCACTAATATCGGACTCGGATAATCATCAGAGAGCTTATTTTAGTATTCAATCTTTTATTCATACTTTTTCCCTGCCTACCGCACCTGCTACTCACGACCGGAGACTTGGGTACACCGAATCCGTCTGTCGCCTTGGCTTCGTGCTTCTCGTGGGTGTTGTCCTCCGGGACAAGGAAGCTGTCTCTCCTCTCGAACTGCGTTCTTTCGTCCGCGCCCTTACTCTACCCAGTATTATGGACAGATCTTTAGTGCACTTTATGGGCAGTCCCACCGCTCTGGTGGGTACGAGTACTCACAAAACCTTAATTGAAGTTATTTATTTCTTGTCTTTAAGTTTTCGTCACCGAAATTTAAGCAAAAATATTCCTCCCTAAAGTTTCAGGTTTTTGTCAATTGTTCGAAAATGATGTAAAAATTTAGCTGCCTTTTACCTAGTTTGCCCATAAAATTTCAGTCAATTTAATTTCCGCCATTAGTTTTACACATATGTATATATATGTCTCTTTTCGACACTGTAATCTGGCACTGCCAGACTGGAAGACTGTCGAGGGTAAAACACTATTACCCTCTGACCGAATTCGGGGTTATTGTTTGCGCATTTTCAGCCATGTTTTTTGGTGGAGAACTTAAAGTAGACACTGTAGAAACCAAGTTGAGAATTACAACGGCTATTTCTGAAAAGCATGATTCAATACGACCTTAATTTATTTATTTTATGAAGGTGACTTTTAATAAGGGCAGGCTAATGTCACTTCATCCTGAAAATAGCTGTAACAGGTTTCAAAAGCAAGGAAAATCATATAGTTATTGCAATATCGATATAGTTACCTGACTGTTCATATAAATAATAATAATAATAATTTATTTGTGTTAAATCGGTGTTCCAATGAGAATGAATTCCAGGATTTTGGATTCCTTCTCCACGTATGTATATTAAGTACTCAGGCATGAAAAACAAAGAATATTTTACCAGGAAGTCAACGAAAAAGGAAGTAAGTCCTTTACGCCAACAGAAACTAAATCCAATACCTGGACCACGGCCACTCAAAGGCCGATTTAACCGATTATCATCAGAAAGACCATCTTGTCTGTGTAAACAGAAATTTAAATGGATGTAATACGTTAAAGGTATAACATTAGTTATTTCTAAGGGATGTGTACAAATAGACGATAAAATATTCACTTACGAGAAAAAATCAAAGCTTATGGAGTGCATAGTTTTATCGATGTATAACCACAGATTTGGGAGAAGGGATTTTTACTATGGATGTTGGATGGATGTTACTATACTCGAAGATCGGGCGACAAAGACAAAAAAATCCAAGACCCATAAGCAATGTTATTTTAACAGATGAGCCGGAGGTTGACAGTAGAGCTGACAGTTCGACAGCTGATTGAAGGATGGATGGATGAGTTGAGTCGGAGCCAGCAGCCTGCGGTCAGAGTCTGCCCCGCATCTGCCCTTGGGTCCTTAGTGGATTGCAGTTGTGGCCACATTTATTTACCCTCTTTTTGCCGATGGAACTTGGCCAAACTGTGTAAATATGTGAGAGTGATGACCGTCTCCCAGGCCAGTCTCACCTGTCCCACCCCCAGCAGCAACTCCTCCTGTCCCTCTGTCCAATAGAGCAATTTCACAGCAGTTGATTGCAGCCACTCCTCATAGTTCTCCTGATTCACCTTTGATGTTCTCTCTGGAGCAGGTAGATATTCGTAGAACGGCAAGTGCACTGTGATAACGATATGGGGTGTGCGCAACATTTCTGCATTGAAGTTTTGTGCAAAAAGATTTGAAATGTAAAAACTTATTTAAGAACTTAAGAAGAAGACACAGACCATATCAAACAAGTATGAGGTGATCTAATATTTGTATAGACGACTATGTGTTGGGATTTCGTTCTGCTTGGCAACTGTTCCCAAACATTTTTCATAATAAAATCTGCCTCAAATTGCATACTCATGAGTAGTGTCTTCCACGTCTGTTTATCATGGCTCCTACCGAACTACATACACACGTCCACAAAGCACTCCACCAATTTCATCCTGTCTGTGGCTCTGTGGGCGTGTGTGACAAAATTTGTTTCCACTATATGCATATGTACATATTTACGCGGATTATACAACTGCGGTTGGGTGCACGGCAAAAAAAGCGAGAGGTTGCGGCCACCAACCTGATAAATTTTCAAATTTGCATGCTAATGATTACCGTGAATCAGTGTGGCAGAGACACCAAACCTTTAATGTTATGCGTGTGCGGACTATACCATATAGGACCTAGATTCTATGTACATCAAAACGCCCTGGGCAGGTAAAAAGTGGCAGCAGTATTCAGTGGTTACCAAGCCGAAATGGATGTTGTTGCCGCCTTTTTATTAAAAATAAATGATATGTGGCTAGAGTTACATCGCTCGTTAAACAGTAAAAAGTTTTTTTTTAACGTGGGAATATTTAGTAAGAAAAATAAGGTTTTGTGACGAGTAAGCTATTTCGAAATAATATTTTTGAAATAATACATTAACAGTGAAAAGTTTAAAATATTTCAGCAATGGGCCAACTTCTAGCTGAGAATTCAATTAATTAAGTGAACATTATGGAAAGTTTTGTGTTTCTTTTTTAGCTTAAATGTGGGCCTATTTTATTTTTTATTGTCGAAACTATCAATGCATTGAAATTGCGTCTGAAATTAAAGTATGACCAACAATTTCTGCTGTTAGTGCAAGTTGTGCAATTTTTTGTCTCGTCTTTGCCATATTGCTGGGTGTGGGTTTTACTTATTCAACATTTATTTAATTCCCTCTCAATCAATTGCGATTTTGTACGTGAATGCAATTTTGCTTTAAGGAATACCATCTGCAGAATCCAGTCAAAAGGTTGCCCGTGGAAAACAATTTAAATTCACTTTATTAAAATGCCCTCCTACGGGTGTGGCTGAAAGGGAAATATGCGAAAACGGCGTGCACCCGCTGTGTCGGCTTTAATTTGACCTGTCGCAAAACAAAAGAATGCCATGCCACATGAGTTGCCAAGGCAGAACCAGTACCAGCACCAGAGCTGCAGATCTGTTAAAAGCCAGGAAACGAAAGTGTCAGAGGAGAACACTGAACTGTGCTGAGACACACCAGTCACTGGAGGGGTTGTGGGTGTGGGAATCTCTGCTGGATTATCCTTAAAGCCATGGCTTAGACAAATGTCTTACGCTGTACTTGGCTGCTTTAGCCCCGCGTATTAGGTTCAAGCGTAACGCCATTCGATGATTGGGCCATGTAATTCAATTGCTGTTACCAGAGTAAGTTTCGATATTCTAAAACCGTCAATGGGCAGTATCTTGTATGGGGCTATGGTCGATAGTCGACTCATAAGCTTTCATCGTTATGGCGAAGCTCTGAAACCATGCACAGTTGCAGTCGAATTACAACAAATAAACATAACTTATATTCACATTAACTGGATAGACAAAAAGGCTTATAGAGTACGAGCAGGAGAGAATATTAGAGTGTGGCTTCTATCAATTGCCACGGCACTTAGCCCTAGGACATATCTAACAGCAGACAGCAGCCCCTACATTTTGAGTCCTCCGTGCTTCAGTGCACTTATTTACCAAGTCAACTTTTCTCGCATCCCCTTTTGTAATGGTTTGGAACGACTAGTTCCCCCCTTCCCATCGCAAGCTCCAATTCTCGAGGCATTCACTCAAACACGGTGAATTTCCCCCATTGCGTATTGCGTATTCAGGGTATTCATAACCCTCTCTCCCTGCCGCCAATGGCCAACTTTTAGTCAAAGCCATGGCATAACACATTGCTGAATGCAGGAGGAGGGTGAAAGCTTTGCTGAGTTGGCTGAGCCCTTGCCAAGGCCTTTAACACTTTTGGTGGAGCTAGTTAACCTTGCCGGAGGGGTGGTGGTAGTGGCGACAGCCGCAATGTGGGTTAAAGAATTGCTCGTTCCAATTGGCTCTGTTCTGCAGTGGAGGATGGTGCTGTGGATGCTAGGAAACTGGAACAGGCACCGCTTTTACATCTTTTGTCATATCTTTTGTATTGTTAGGAATTCAGTGGCGAAAAGGAGAAGCAGCTGCCACTGTTAGTGCCAGTGCAACTGCAGACAAGTTGACTGCAAATATTATGGCTGCCTTGGCGTCCTATGTTTTCTGATGAAAGCCAGAAATGCTTTTGTTGATGTGACGTAAATTGTTGCCTTAACTGACATCCCAGCGAGGGAGTCATTGGAGGACAATGGGAACTGTTGGCATCCAACTTTCATTTAAATTGTATTCGTCATTGT
This sequence comes from Drosophila algonquin, assembly GCA_035041765.1. Taxonomy (NCBI): domain Eukaryota; kingdom Metazoa; phylum Arthropoda; class Insecta; order Diptera; family Drosophilidae; genus Drosophila; species Drosophila algonquin. The sequence goes on from JAWNKY010003402.1 coordinate 24,423, forward strand.
CTCCATCTTACTAGCAGCTGATGGTATCTTTCAAAATCTAAGCAGCTTAATTAACAGATAATACCCATAAAAATCTATTCCTTTGATATTTTCGTAACTCCTAATCAGGACATTCCGTTGCCATCAAACACTTTAGGGTTGAGCGAAGCGTAAAACTTTTCTAATAAAACCACCGCGGAGATATATAAGAAATGCTAAGGAAAATTTCGTGAAGGTCTTGAGAAGTGAGAGAATAAAGATAAGGCTTAGCTATTATTTTTTTAAAGGTAAATCTCCTGCCCTACACGATCTCTCGTACTCTCGTACTTAGCAGCAGCCCCGAGCTGCTCCAATTCTCTCATTTGTCGCACTCTCTCGTTTGCTTCTGGGCGCTGCTGCATAGGGCAGGGCGATTAGGACGTCAGCCCTTGCAATTAATCTGGAGCTGATCGTCAATGCCATCAGACATTCGATAGTCGTCATACACATCTGTACGTATAACCAACACATTTACTTGCTTTCAATAACCAACAAATTTACATACAAACATACAAATATACATCGAACCCACGTGACTATTTATTTAAATTGAAACAGCTTCTAGTTCAAATCAGCTACTGTAGGTCGTCTTATTGGTACCATCTACATATAATCACTATCTACGCTCGAATGCAGCGCCTTTCTAACCTCTTTAACTCTAAGGCTCAATCTCAAGGCAGTCTTTTGAAAGTCTCATTTGCAGCAGACTCAAAGTGTTGCGTTCCATCGCAGCCAAGTGCCTCGCCTAATGCATAGTCATACGGGTACTCGTATGCTGTTCGTCCTCTCCAGCCATCGCCACTGGTATTAGTGTGAAAAAATTGTAAAAATTGTGTAAATTTCAAAGTCGCTGCGAGCCTGGTGCCTGTTGGCTCTGCCATTAGCAGAGTTTTACTCCCAGACGCGTTAATTCACTCACATCCCGCTGGTTGTTTGCATAAATCAACGCTGCCTGGTTGTGGGTGTGCGAGTAGGATTACGAGTATTCATAAGAGCAACAGGACGTTGGACGTCAACTTTACGGCTCCAACTAAAAAGCCGCAAAAATCAGCATACCTTATTAGGTGGCAGCAGCTGCTGCTCCTGCTATGTGAACCCTTCTTGTGTTACTTTCCAAGGATAGCATGGAAGGCAGAATCTCCATGTGGATGGAGCGAATGTTTCCGCATTTATTACACGGTTCGCTTGAGCCCGATTTTCTGCTTGTTGCCTGAACGATTTAATCCTTTTAGCTTAGCACTTTTGATGCTATGGCACGCTTTGCTCATTTGTTAAATTATAAGGTGTATTGCCGACGAAACTAAAGATGGGATATGTAAAATGAAGCACCTGCTGTATCCTCGGCTTGTGGTCACTTTCTAAACTGAACTCAAGTTAACATTTTGTAATATTTTCCTCGAAAATCACCCAAAAGTGAGTTATCAAATAAGTTTTCAGGAGTTGGTTTGGTTGCGGGAACAAGGGAATTGTACCCTCAGGCAGTTTGCCATTCGTACGATAGTTTTTGCGGCCAAAGTTTCACTGTGTGCGGTGTAGGCTTGTTTGTCAACTGGGTGGGAAGAAATAGGAAGACTTTCGCGGCTACAACTTGGATTGAGCGTGATGAAAGTTTAAGCTTTAAACGAGAATTGAATTACTCATAAATGACACAAGTTATTCTCCTATTTGCTGAAGTAAAATTATAAGAAAAGCGGGAAAATCTTTGGGTGAATTTAAGCAGCTGAATTGGAAAAGTGGTGTCCTCAATTAGAAATTGGATAAAGGAAAAAGGAGAAAAAATTGAACCGGATTCCACATCTTCGAGGGGATTCGGCGTTGCCTTTTTTCCGACGCACTTTCAGAGGCAGCGGGAGAGGTGCAATTTGCAGATTTAATTGGTAATCATTTGACTACCGACCTCTCGAGAGCTTTGAATAGTTGATATGGAATAGTTGCACATTTCGCAACAGTTATTTGGCCTGATTGGCAGAATATGCTTTGTAATTCGAATAGTGAGTAATCGAGAAAAACAAAGAAGGAGAAAAGCGTAACAAAGGATATAGCTTCCAATAAAGAGCTGACTTTGATTAGCGCAGAATCAGATAATGAGTCGAATCCAATGATTGATTAATCACAGTCAATGACTGTGAATGAGCTACATTTTAATTGGAAGTCCACAGACAGGCAGCAGAAGTTTGTGAATGTGAATGGGGTTTCAGCGAATCAGCGTGATTTGGTGTGTTTTTTTTGGCTTTTCCCCCCTTTGGATGAGTGAGTGTTCTAAGTGAAAGAAATTGATGTGCATACACTCACACCACATAGGGTTCCTGCAATACTCGTAGTGTAATAAAAGCATAATAAAAATGGAGGAAAAACAGAACTCCAACCAGATCCAGTAACAGATAAATATTTCAGCATAGGAAGTGTCTGCTCGGTGCAAGCTTCTAGAGCACCCTCCTGAACCTCCTAAACCTCCTCAATTCTGGTACGAGCACGCATAATCCGTATCATGAAAGCAGCCGGGATTTTGCCCATACTATGGGCCACATATCTGCAACATCAAGTGGCAGCTACATGGCGAGAATATGCTAAGAGTCGAGCCCCAACACAGCAGGGGGATGCCATATGAGATGTGGATGATATTTTATGCACTACGAACCCCTCGATACGACCCGTAAGACAATGCCATAGTCCTTAATCGTCCTGCTTCTACTGACACTGGCTTTGCTTGCTTTCCTTTACTCTTAACCGTATTAAAGGATCTACGTCTGTTTTCCATTTCACTACGAGACATTCGGAATGCGTACCATTTTTATACCAAGGATTTTGCAAATACTTTAACAGTTGGCAAAGGATTTTATGTTGGAATAAGAAATTTTGTTGAGCTGGTTTTTTTTATATATTTTTGGCGGTGGCTTTTTATATGCATTGCACACTCATTGGAATATCCATGATCAATTTCCCGCTGGCTGCTGCGATAATTCCCAATGCAATTTAACCAGCTACGCCATCGCTTTGGACATCAAAGAGGAAAAACAACTCTGCCAGGAAAACACCTGGAACACATAGAATAATAGATGTGTTTTCGAATGTTCTTCACCGCACTTTCTCTCTCGCAGAGCCAAGTGCGAGTGTTGATAGCCAGAAATTTATGTGCCTGCAAGTACGAGTACGGTCAGTTTATTCTTACTTTATGCCCTCTTGTGGGAGAAATATTATACACCTGCTGGGGCAGACTCCCTCCTCTGTGAGCGCTAGAGTGGGAGTGGGTGTGGATGCACAGTTCGTGGTTTGGCCCAGGCTCTGGCAAATGGGCCAAGAAATTACTACCAGGTTTAGTTGGGCAAGGTGCCAACTGATAGAGGTCGTAAAATAGTCCAGCCGTTGAAACAGCTGCAGAATTTTAAATAGGTTGTAAAAATTCTTGTAAATATTATATTTAATTATGTATTATTACGTTATGTTGAGTACCAGCAATAGAAAAACACTATTTTCTTGCGCCAGGGTGAGAAACTGCTAAGAAATAGATATTGTATTGTCAAAAGGCTCCCATAGTCCCAAAGGAAATTTAACGGGGTTCTAAGTTTTCAGTTTTTAGTTTTCTTGAACTTTATGGTTATGTTTTTATTTAGAATTTATAATACTTCAATCAGCTTAAAAACAAACAAACTATAGTAATTACTTTTATAACTTTGTATGGTATCTTCTGATAGCTCTATTTAATACCATTTTACCCCCAATTTACTCTGCTTCCACTTTTGTACTACTAGTTTCTCTATTCGAATTCATGTGCAAACTGAACTTATCTCCTTCGTACCGAACTTCTCTCCTTCGTACCAGACTCTCTTCACTCCAGCAGGCAGCATTGAGAGATCTAATTGCTCTCCTTCAGCAATTCCCTTTATATCTACCTTTATCTCTCTCTCTCTCTCTGAGACAACCACACCGCGGCGCCACACTCGGCTGAGACGACAATCTCTCTCTTTATTCTCGAATAAAGGAAGAACGGATTACTCTAGCGCGTTGCTTCTGTTCTTCTTTATTATTCTTATTGCTAATCATTACTGTTTACATTTCTGTTTACATCTTCATACTCTCCGACATATGTACATATATTATTTTATATATGTATGTTGATTCCAAATTGATTGAAGAAAAGATTTCCCACAGTTTAATGTGACCATGACAATAATGTCGTAAAACTAATAATGACAGACTGACAGCGATTCTGCCTTCTGCCTTCGGTCGAGTGCAAGTGCACATACTTTGGTTTTTCAATCAGCAATTATGTGGAAAATCTGAATGTGGAAAAGGGAAACCGAAAACGATGACTGCAATCAAGCAAAATGGAAAACTGTTCCATCCGAGCGAAATCGATTCCCCTTCAAAATACGATGCTTGATGGCAAATGGCAGCGACGCAATCCGCGATTCGTTAGCGGACGAAAGTCATTTCTTTTATTTTTGCGAAAGCCGTTGTTATGGTTCTTAATTTTTTGAAACCTTTTTAATGCTTCCCCAACTTTGAGCTCTCGACTTCTTCCAATGAATTGCGCAACAGAGGAAAGTGAAATAAAGGAAAAAACCGACAACTCGAATAAAGAAATTGCCATATCCCAATACCAGGGTCCAATCAAAAAGTGTATATTTCCATAATGCCCCCCGCATTGGCATTTATGTGCTTTTCTCTTTGGTTTCATCACCATGACAATCTATTGTTAACTTCTGTTCGGCATACGGCTTAAAATTAACTAACACAAGCAAAGTGCTGTAGGATCCCTGATTCACGCATAATATTGTGTAATTGTCCATGTAGCTGTGGGTAAATTTAAGTTGCCTCAAGCCTCTTTCTATAAGCGCACTTTGGTGTTTCATGAGAATAGTTTTCCAAAATATAAACATTCTACATATATTTTCTGAAAATTGCTGCCTTGTGTGTACTAAACATTTATTTTAGTTACTTTCTCCTTAACAGATGGCTCAAAGAACGATGACGGCTTGAATAAACTCTATCTTTTGAACAAAATACTCAACAAAATTCAACCTTTTATTTCTGCTGTGGCCCAAAATGATTTCTTCTGATAAATTTGAAGATTTATAAATTTTAAAAAAATTTTTTAAAATCTGTTTTTTTTTTCAGTGGTAGTGTTTCTATTTTTCACATAGCTTAATTTTCTTATAACTGGTTGAATTAAACTTTTCAGTTCTGAAAAGCTGACGAATGGAGTTACAAATCCGACCCAGACATTTTGTAGCTGCAGCTTAACGTCTGGAAAATATTATTATTATTATATTATATTATTTTATTCGGTATTTTTTTCCGAAATTTTAACTTTAAAAACTCAGAAAAAAATCGAAAAAAAAATATTTCATGGCTAACATTTTTTAGATAGACTCATTAATTAGGCGTGGTTTAAGGTATCGTTTATAAAAATCGATGGATAAACGGCGAAGTTGAAGCCGTTTGACCAAACCTTCATATGCCGAATTTTGCCGATAGATTCCGTCGATTTTCTCGTATCTTTTAATTTTTGTATGCCACAGATTTTCGGGCTTTGTGTGGGCGAAAAGAAGAGGGGCGAAATTTGTAAATACACAAGTAGTAGTGTGATAACACAGGAGACTGGATACAAAAATGTGGTTGCTAATGCTTTTATAGTCTCTAAGATCTAGGTGCTCATGAAGACGGACAGACGGAGGGACGGACAGACGGACGGACGGGCAGACAGACAAACATGGCTATATCGACTCGGCTATTGATGCTGATCAAGAATATATCTATACACATTATAGGGTCGGAAATGCTTCCTTCTGGGCGTTACACACATCCACTATCACCACAAATCTAACATACCCCTATACTCTTCGAGTACCGGGTACTAAAAGCCCAAGAGCCCACAAATCACACGACACAATTTTGCAATTTTAATTAAAACTAAATGATTTGGTGCACAATAACAGCTGTTCCACAAAGACCCACTCCAAACTATTCCTCCCACACAGGTCGCTTTGGGTCATACTTTGTCTGTGGCAGAGTCGCCATGTGACCTAATTCGCATGTTGGTCAGAATTTTCAATTAGTTGGTCTCTGGTTTGTTTTTTTGTTTTGTTTGTGGGGTGGGGCGTTGGCTAATTTTGTTGTGTATCGTTTTTGTTGCTGTTATGTTGTAATGTGGTTCCATTAGTGGTTGAGTAAGTGGCGAGTGGTTCCGTCTGATGTTTGTCTATTTGCTACCTTTATTGTCAACATTTTGGCTCTCAGGGTTTTGCTGTTCTAATTTCTGTTGATTTAAGTTTGTTTCTCTTCGATTCTGTATCCTTTTAACTTGACGACAATGGGAGGAGGCTAAGGTGGATTCTAATTCTTGGTCGGTGGGATTGTGTGGCAAACTTGGAATAAGTTTTGGAGTACAGTGAGAGAAGAATGATTTTTGGAAATGGAAGTTGTGGAATGGTTGTAACCAATTTAAATACTTTTCTTTCCCACGACTCTTTACTGCTCCCATATCGTTGAATTTAAGGTGCGTGGTGCTTCCAGTCAAGTGCCAAGGCGACAATACCGCTCACAGCCATCAGAAAAGTGGAGAAGCAGCAAAAAACTAAGCAGATGCGAAAAACGTCGCTGAATTCGATTTGAATATTGTTGCCCTCTGCTAAAAACAAAACTAGAAAGTTGTTTTCAAATGCGTGTCCTTTCTCCTCGAAATCGTATTGGTACTCGTATTGTGTTCATTTGATTTCTGCCAACTGTCGTTGTCAGTGGGTGTTCGCGATGGAATATTTGCATAGACAGCAAAAGGAAGCTACTGTTATGGTTGCTATTGTTGCTATATGTCCCCCCGAGGACACTCAATTCAGGGAATGCCTTTAGTGGTGAGTCTTTCCCTGACCATTGAGCAGTTGTCAGGCAACTTGTATAAAGATCTGTTGAATGTGGGGCAATGAGGGAGCAGTCGTCACACCTGAGAGCCAGCCAATTAGCACTGTTTGTGCTTACGCAATTAACAGACCTGTTAACGTATCTTTACACACGCGCTCGCATTGTCAACCTACGGGGCACGCACTGGGTACCACAGGAGGCTGCAGAGCACTCTCGAGACGGGCAAACAATAGTTATGTGAATGAGTAATTGACGTTTTAATAAGTACCACTTGACAAGTTGCAGGCGCCACGTTCCTCCTGTCGCACACCGCATGTTTGTACTCGTACCCTATGCGTCATATCGCCCAAGTCTCAATCCCAGGGAGGCTGTCGGAGAATATGGGAATCCTCCCATATGTATGTATATGAAGGTGTACAACCATAGTTATATATCTTGACAATATCAGCTGGCGGTGCTTGAAAATGAATTTAAGTTGACGCTTTATAAAAGCTGGGTATACGCATACCCATTGTTCCAATGGCACACATCGCGTATGCGTATACGTAATTTATGAATATTAATGTTGATTCGCTGTCGACAATGCTGCAGAGCAGGACTCATCCTTCCTCTTAGCTGTCTTTTCAGGAACAGGTGTCTGCCAAAGAGAAACCTTTAAAAATGTATACCGCTTAGAAGAGTGACAGAACAGTGAACTTTGAGTGACTGACTGTGGCAGCAGCTAAGTGACTTTCCCAAGTTGACGATGTGTACAGAAGAACTTAGGAATATTGAAGGCAAAACTTAAAAACTTCGTTGAATCTTAGATTGTGAATCTTAGATTCTTACCATAGCTTTGTCCATTAAGTTGTTGTAATGAACAACTACAATGAAATAATTTAAATTTAATTTCAGAAAAAATAAAAAAAAACTTTTAAGATTAAGTAAGTTATTTAGAATTAACTTCCATCTACCAATATTGGCAAGATTTATGTACATCGTATACATCACTACAAATGTTTGCATACAGCAGCACATATTCATGCTAATGAGTCCCAAAAACAAAATACAAAACGAGAGGGAACGTTGTGAGCCGCGGCTATGGCCGCGGCTCTACTTTATACCCGGTACTCAGTTAGTATATGTGTATAGGTATAACCTTGTAGTTTACTAGTATGTAACTTATATAATATACATATTTAATACGTAAACGCCGCTCGAATTAGCTACCAATTTAATACATTAAATTGGTACCCAGGGAACACCACGGGGAGGCCATCGCGATGCAATGGGGTCACTCTAGCCAAAATATAATCTTGGGGACCTACGAGTCGACTTGAGCTGCTTTTCAAGCTCCATATTCCCCAAAAAATTAAAAATAGGATTCCAATCCTTCAAAAAAAATATCTACACTTAAATGAATACCTAAATACGTAGAAATAATCTATCCTAAAATGAATACCTAAAGACGTAAAAATGATTACAAATAAATATACGTAATATAAACTTAACAAAATAATAACAAACGGATAAAAAAACGAAAAAAAGAGATTAAACAAAATAAAAGATTAAAGTTAAAAGTAATAATATAATTAAGAATACGCGTCCCCTGCAGGTTCCTGCCGGTCCGTACGGGCTTACGGTTCGTGCGGGGGGCGGGTCGCTGACCTATCAAACCTATCCAAATCTAATCTTCTGCCTCCCTAACATTAACTAGAATTCCGCTATGATAACTATAGACAGTCTCAAAGGTGCGCGCGGTGGCCCTGCTATCGGAAATGTTTGAAAACGCCCAGTCAATATGCGTATCGCAATTGGTTGTGGACGAGTCCAAGCCTAACAACGACCTACAATTCCTTTCTGAAAGGAATTCATAAATTTCCCTACAGCAGCCAGAAAGATTATGAAGACATAAATTAAAATCTCCTAACACTAAGAAATTTCTATCTAAAAGCTGATTTCTCTGACATAAGTCCTCAAATTCTGCTTTGAACTTTGGCAACGGATACGCGGGGGTTCTATAAATAACAACAACACCTACAGATTTGTACTTAAACAAAGCATACTCGAACACTGGAGATGCTAAGTTTCCGGAATTTGCGTAAAATCGACAACTTTCAAAATTACTACAATGATCTAAAAGTTCATTCCTAACAAATATTAGAATGCCCCTTTTCTGTCTAGCTCCGCTGGCTACGGAAGGGCAATCTAACCGCACTGCAGTGGAATAGCCAGGAATATTATAAGCTTCATTTGAGTAAGTGGAAGCCTCAACGAAGCACAAAATAGAAGACTTGAGCATTAACTGATCAGAACAGACATCGCTAAAATGGCAGTGCAAGCTTTCCGTATTATGGAAGAAAATATTGAGGTCGGACGGATTGAGTAAACAATCGAAGTGGGTTTGAAGTGATTTGGCAGAACGTAAGTTCTCCATCTCCTTCGCGACAGGACAGTCCCGCTTGGGTTTCGGAGGAATGAATGGTCCAACGATGTAAAGTCCGTTCGCACTGGTGGCCCTACTGCAAGCTACATACAACGCCTCTCTTTGCATGTTGGATGAAGTGTGGACGACCACTTTGCTGTATGTAGCTCCCTGACTCTTATGAATAGTTATAGCTTCTGCAGCTACAACCGGAAACTGTTTTCGGTCGATAGTAACTTGTTCGTTTTGGTGGTACTGAAAACTTTTTGTAGTTTTCTGAATTGGGGTCCATGAAGATTCGTTACTATGGCTGCGTTTCGACCGAGCGTTAACTCCTACGCTTTCCTCAAGAAAATGTATCCAAAGAAGTTCGGGGGTATTGGAGGAGCTGAGATCTACCTGCATTAAAACACCAGTGGCTCCGTTAACAAGACCATCTGATGTATCTACATTGACTGTCATCATGTATTTAGCCGTGGTTTTAAGGACCAATGAAGTACACAAACCTTGTGTATTCGAAGTTTTGAAACTCTTAACAGACTCCAGATATTTGCTTTTGGTTTCTGGGTTAAGATGTTCGGCTTTGATGCAGTCTAAAGCTATTGAAGTATATTCTGCAGTCATTATCGATGATAGCTTCTCCCTATTGTACTTATCTGTCTCGCTATTGCTATAAAATAAGTGGATCGCATCTCTGGGGGCTTGACTGCCGTCAACTATTCGGCTCCTAAGCAATTGACTATCTTCTGACGTCATTTCGGCCGATGCCATGTTATTAAGTGCGGTTGCAAAAGCTTGGTCATCTCGCTGTCGCATTATCTCTGTAAGTTCGAAAAACTTGAAGCTATCCCAGAGACTAGAGCCAACTATCGCACTGTATGGATTATGCGCTCCTGATGAGGATTTAAATATCCAACGATCACCTACTGGACATAACTGCCTTAGATCGCCGAACACGATAACAGAAATGCCACCAAAAGGACTCTCGGGCCTTGAAAATATTTGTTTTAAGCGCCTATCCAAATACGAAAACATTTTTTCACCGACCATAGAAATTTCGTCAATTATAAGAATTTTAAGATCAATAAATCTTGAACGCAAGGTATTTAATATATCTGGACCCAACTGTTTAAAGGCATGGTTAGACTGATTGAGAGGTAAAGAAAACATGGAGTGAAGTGTGGCACCTCCAATACCGAATGCAGCTTTTCCTGTGGGAGCACACAGAAGAACCTTAACAGTTTCTGGGTTAGATCCTGGTCTACGATTAAACTCCTGGGAAATGGTCTGAAAAATGGTAGATATTGTCCTACTCTTGCCGACGCCTGCGCCGCCACCTACAAACTCATAAAAAACTGCCGTATTTCTCACATTATGCAGAACATGGGTGAGATAAGCTTTTTGCTTCAAATTAAGCGATCTAATTAAACTGGCTAACAACGTAGGGGAAACAATCGGAGGAAGCTTAACTAATCGAATACTCCTATCTTCATCCGTTGCCTGGTCATTCAAGTTCAGAACATTTATTTGAGAGCTTATTTCGGGAATCGCTAAAGCCCTAAACTGCTCATCAATGGTCTCATCAACTGCCTCTTCTACATTTTCCTCCCTATTGGCTTCGGCTTCCATGGCCCTCCTAAGCACGTCTTCTAAATCTGCTAACGCATTGTATTTTTGGAAATTTGAACTAACTAAATCCTGATGATTGTTATAAACATCCTCGCAATTAGCGCTCACTAAATCTCTTTCCTCATCTCTCCACGGATAAAACAGCATGACTAATGCTCTAAAATAGTTAGACCTATCTGTATTTATGTTAAACCTCATATACTTTAAAATGGATGGCTTGGTCCGTTCCCTAATAAAACCACTATTATCGCGGAGAGGAAGAAAGACTTCTACTTCTACCTCATTTTCTTCGTCCTCTTCATCATCGCTATTTTGGCCAACTCTTTTCCCGCTTTTACTAAATTCATAATTTGCTGCAAAATCGGCCAAACACAGGCCCTGAAGATTGATTGGTCTCTGTTCATACCGCTCCAGCAATCCTTTGACGAATATGTCAGTGGAGTCCTGATTCATATTTTGTAGGATGCTTTTGGATTTGAGCATTCGCACTCGTTGCTCTGGAGGGAAAGTATTAATATGAACGCATTTGTTGCTAGTTCCGGACAAAGGAATACCTAGACAACAATACACGGCTTCCTGAGCAGATATCTCAGTGCCAGAAATAAATTTGTGACCAATGTGCTGTAGCTTTTGCCTAATCGTATAATTGCCCCCTTGCACCTCTCTTACCGCCTCGCGCATAAGCTTAGAAATACCCCTTTGGGATTTATTTATATAATTTATTATATAGCTACAGCATGCATAAGGGTCCAAAATGAATTGGATATCCATATTGGCCCTTTGCATTGAAAGAATGTGCTTGTTATAAGCATTAACGCTAATCTCAGCAAACGACCTCTTTAGAAAAATTTGTGGTTTCTTCAAACCAGAACATATTGCATATTTGTAGTCCTCGTAATTGAGGCTCACTTGTTCGTGTGAAAGGAAATTCTCAAATATGCTCAGGTGATCAATCATATCAGAGGATTGATCAGAATTCAGTAGGTCTTGAATTTTCCTAAAATTTCCTTGGTGAAAATCAAGGTTTGGAGTTTCCTCCGGCAGTGGACTCAATATCTCCGTTTGGGGCATTGGAGGGTATGGAATACCGAATCTACAAACTTTTTTTCCACTTCTATTGACTTTTTTAAGACATGTCATGTTTGTATGCCTATGCTTTTGGTATTCAACATACGGAGCTAATTCTGAGTCTGTGACATCTACTGTAATATGTGTATTAATGAAGGCTACAACTGTTGAAATTGACTCAGTACTGGTAAAATCCACTGCTGGGGCATCTTTCAGCCAAAACATACCGTGAATGTGGGGGAACCTCTTTGTTGAAATTCAACACGCCAATAAAATTTGTGACGAAGTTTTCTCCGAAAATGCCCTCCCGATTCCTCATAACTTTCAAAAGCTCACGATACCTATGATCAAAATACCTAGCACAAGTAACTGGATCTGCCTTGATGAGACGCTCCTTTTCGTTGTACTGTAGATTCATTGCTTCTTCTTCGCTAATGATCTCTCTATCTACATTGCTTTTGAGCAAAACAAGCAGCTCTGGCCACCGCGTTTCAGCAGCAGACAGAGTGATGAAAAAAGTCGGCAGGCCGAACTGACGAATCATGGCCATAACCTTCTTCTTTTCTTCCTCCCAATGAGCCGGAGACGAGCGAATATCTCGAAGAACCCTATATCCCTCATCGTGGTTAATAAGTCCCCCTATGAAATTCTCATTAAGAGCATTAGCTGCCGTAACTGCACTGGACGTGCTCCGCTTACGTAAGCAGATAGAAATATTATTGCGAATCTTAATGAGTTCTAACTTCTTGTAATTGAAGAACAGTTTATCAGATCTACAACCTCTCCTATCTACATTTCGAAGCTCTGATCTAACAATGGTTGTAAAACTTTCTGAAGATTGTCTCTTGACGCCTGCATAAATAGTGGGAAAAGATAACTCTTCCGAGTCAATATCTAAGACCATATCAAGAGGTCGTTGTCCTTGCCCTGGTGCGATTTTTATAATCCTATCATCGAATGTTACGTTATTTTCAAGCAGAGTTTCCTGACCACCAGGGTTGAGCTCTTCGGCCACTACCTCCTCGTCGGGATGGGCTGGCTCTGTGTCTACATTCCTATCTCTATTTTGGATACTTTCTAAAAAGGCTGCGTCTGCTTGAGAGGCTACGAAAGGAACAATATCGGATGTGAAGCCAGAGATCCATTGCTCATTAACTATGACATTGTGCTTTTTATACAAATCTGTGCTAACTAAATAACGAAGTGCTTCAAAAATTTTGGAAGGTCTAATGGTTTCAGCCATGAAGGCATGAAGATACTCTTGTCTACGCTTCAGGTGGAGCTGAATAACCTGAGCTTCATGGAATGCTCGTGGAAGCTCCTTCACGATATCACTAACGGAAATAGGGACGTTTACAACTGCTCCTTTAATGGCATTTTGGCCTCTTCCCCCAGGCAATAATGGCTTAATTATCATAAATGGAAGTCGAGGAGAAATCAGTCGTTCCTCTAATGGAGTAAGCCCCTTTAAGCAGTCGGGCAGTTTAGGGAAATCTAATTCAATGAAGAAAAGCTTAGGCTTTTTACGCTTCTTAATGTTGGTATAACATGTTCTGCAGAATTTTAATGTTGGGCAGTCAGAAGGGAATTCTAGAAGACTTTCAAGAGCGAAAATGTCAGCACTAAACTCGCAATCACTTTCTAAAAGGACGCGAGGAATCTTTGAAATTTGTTTGGGGAACCACAAGCCTTTACAAGAAAGGCAAACCTGATCAGGACCCAGCTTTACATTCCTATTATAAACTACTTTTAGAGCTTCTAGGCCACTAAGCCTTATTCTGGGTCGCACATGTGCTCTATCCTGGGAGATATTTTCTCGTTCTTGCTGCATTCGGGAGGCGTTCCTTAAATTTTGCTCAGCTCTATTACTGCTATCGCTCCTATATTGGCTAACTCTCTGACTTGCAGCTCTGGCAGCGTCAATTGCCGACTGTCGAGCTGCGACACGAGCAGATTGGCGTGCCAGAGTGTCTCTCGCTCGCGAGATACGCCTACGATCAGCTAAAGTCCTTTCTTGGACCCTACGAACTCTATCCTGCTCTCTTTCTAATATACGTCTCCTTTCATTATTTCTACGTATGCGCTGTCGCCTCTCTGTATTTGTCCTTTGCTCCTCACGTCTAATCTGTGGGTCTAATCGTCTAACTATATGTCCTACTGTATTTGTGCCTGCTCTCTAGCCCTATATTCCAAGTCCTGCCTTCGTGTGGAGCGTCGCACAGTATTGGCAACTTGCTCCTCACGTCTAACCTGTGGGTCCATTCGTCTAACTATATGTCCTACTGTATTTTGTGCCTGCTCTCTAGCCCTATATTCCAAGTCCTGTCTTCGTGTGGAGCGACGCACAGTATCGGCAACTTGCTCCTCACGTCTAACCTGTGGGTCCATTCGTCTAACTATATGTCCTACTGTATTTTGTGCCTGCTCTGTAGCCCTATATTCCAAGTCCTGTCTTCGTGTGGAGCGACGCACAGTATCGGCAACTTGCTCCTCACGTCTAACCTGTGGGTCCATTCGTCTAACTATATGTCCTACTGTATTTTGTGCCTGCTCTGTAGCCCTATAGTCTACGTCCTGTCTTCGTGTGGAGCGACGCAGAGTATCGGCCACTTGCTCCGTAGTCCTATAGTCCAAGTCCTGTCTTCGTCTGGATCGACGCATGGTATTGGTCGCTTGCTCCTCAATTCTAATCTGCGCGTCTTCTCGTCTAACTGTATGTTCGGCCCTATTCTGACTCTGCTCTCTGGCCCTATACCTTTGGTTGCGTCTGCGTCTGGACCGACGGTTAGTATCGGCCACTTGTCGTCTGTTCTGTGCGTTAAGCGCAGCACTATTTTCCTCAGCATTTAAAATCTGTTCGTCAGCGACGGCTGCCTGCTCTTCCTGACCTACACCAACACCTGAAACCTGCCTAGCAGTCACCTGATTTTGTCCCTCATTATCTGGCTGCTGATTCCTAACCGGTTCAACGAACTCAGCGTCTGTACCTATTAAAACATCCCTGTTTTCAATAACTTCTAAAGTTTCTAAATTTCTATTCCTATTTGATCTGTTTCGCAATTTACGTCTCTGAGACTGTTGCGAAGCAGATTGCCTATGCTGTCGAGGCATAATAAAAAATTTAATAAAAAAATTTAATAAAATAAAATATGATAAAATAAAATATAATGAAATAATATAAAGGGAATAAAAATAAAATGAAATAAATACCTAATAAAATAAAATCAATAATTATTTTCAAATTAAATATTAATAAGTATTAATAATATAATTAATAATTAATTAATTATATTATTAATAATAATTATTATTGATTATATATAATTATATAAAATAAAACAAATTATTATATATAATTATATAGGAATATTATGCTACAAAAACTACAAAAGAAATAAAATATACGACTTTTTGAGAAGCAGCGACGTCCCCTGGCGAGAGCAGCGACGTTCGTCCTCAGCTGTATAGAAGCAGCGACGTCCGGCCTCAGTCTCCAGTAAAAGCAGCGACGTCAGCAGCAACACCAAAAAACGCGCGATGTACCGTTACAGTTAGCAACTATTAATAGCTTCTAACTGACGATCGGCACAGAAAAACTAAAGCCCTATGTCTTAATTTGCAAGCACTACTTGTATTTAATAAGTTAAAAGCTAAACTAGTTTAAATTTGATCAATAAACGGATTTTTTCGCAATCGGCAATCGAAAAGTCTCTATCGCTCTCCTTGGCTCGATATCGACTGGTTATACCCAAAAAATGCCTACTGAAATTCGGCCGTTTTTTCCGCGAGAGTCACTCAAGAGAGAAGAGAATAGAGCAATTTGGAACAAGGCAGAACGAATGGAGTCAAAACATGCGGGACTAACGGAAAATTAAATTTTTACAGGAAAAAGTCTGTCTGAGCTGTTTCTATATATATATACTTCTAATTCCTTTCCGACTAATTACTCCTTCTAATTCTATTACCATTGCGTGGGGTAGTAGCAGGTTAATGTTTTGGATTCAAACATATGATTTTGCGAGGGAGCTCTCTCAGCCTTTCTCTATCTCTCTCTCTTCTAATTGCTACTGTTCACAAAGAGACATACAAGGTGAATTTAGTGATGAGGTGACGTTGTCTGTGGGGAGAACCATCTACTCTATTTCGGCGCTCAGCATATATGGTTCGCGAAAAAGAGTAGATTTTGTGACGTAAATGTTGTCACCTTATTACTAAATTCATCTTGAAGTCATACGGATGAGTGTAAATAGAGAGTTGCTCTATTGAGAGAGCACTTGTTCAGATAGTGAAGCAGAGAGTTGTCAAGTGGAATGAGAAGGATAGAGAGAAAAACTCAAACAAATGTAACGGCTATTTTTCTCATTCCTTCCACATGCATTTTTAGAGCGAAATCATTTGCGTTTCCCCCTCCCCTTTCTGTAACGGTTAAAAAACGGTTTACTATGATGATGAGAGTGGAGGGGGGGATCTTGCTAAGAAATGTAAACAGCGCATCGCGCATCCCTTTTGTTTTATGAGAGAGGGTCATGGTCAGAAGATGGAAGGGGAAACAGAGAGAAAGAGAGCGCACGTGCTTGCCAGTTTTGTTTTGATTTCGCAGTTTCTTTGGTGGACAATTCTATTTCTTTTCACAGAGTGACCACATGCAATCGCAGGTACCCCTCCCCTACCTATACCGGCTCATTCAATCAGAATATGCAAATATGTATTATATTATGTATATTTATATATGAATGTACATATGTCCATTGGTTTTAAAATATATACATCCATACATATAAAGTACATGCCTACATATCAATACTTCTATGTATGTAGATATATACATTTATATATTTATGTAAATAAATCATTGCCTGGGCGGGGGCTTATTGTTTTGAACATTTGATATTGTTAGGCTTCTCTCTCTCTTTTCTTTAGGGGATAAGGACGGATTGAGTTGTTAATGGGGGTGGGCGGTGATTGCGGTAGGGCATGGACAAGCAGACAGCGCATCACGCTTGTTTGTGGCAGAGGGGGGTTACAAGGTCAAAGCGGGAAAGAGAAAGGGAGAACACCTGCCAGCATCTAGTATAGGGCTCACACTTAGATTGCCGTGGATCGCTATTACTCAATGCGTGACAAGGCAGACCAGGAAGACTTAAGAGAGAGAGAGAGAGAGAACGTAGTATCTCGTATCTACGTAGCCACTCTAAATGATTTTCTTTATTGTGGCTATAATAATGATCCAATATGATCCAGATTCAGCAAGCTGGTAGATATGGTTATTTTCCATGATTCTGTGTTTTTGAATTTCTCGTATCTTACAAATTGTGTGTTCCACAGATTTTCGTCTTTTGTGGGGGCGGAAGGAGGCGTGGCAAAATTTTAAAATAAACTTGTGCTGAATGGATATCACAGGAGTTTGGATAGAAAGTTTGGTTACTCTAGCTCTTATAGTCTCTGAGAACTAGGCGCTCATTTAAACGAATAGGCAAAACAGACAGGGTCGCGTGTGAGAGAGAGCGAGAGGGAATGATGACTTTCAAAATGGTTTTCTTCATTGTAGCTATAATAATGATCCAATCTGATTCAGATTCAACACTCTGATAGAAATGGTCATTTCTATGATTCTGCGATTTTAGTTTTCTCGTATCTTCAACATTGTGTACGCCACAGACTTTCGTCCTTTGTGTGGGCGGAAAAGGGCGGGGCGAAATTTTGAATTACATTTGAGTAGTGTGATCACACAGGAGACTGGATACAAAATTTGGTTGCTCTAGCTTTAATAGTCTCTGAGATATAGGCGCTAATGAAGACGGACAGACGGACGGACGGACGGACGGACGGACGGACGGACAGACAGACATAGCTATATCGACTCGGCTATTGATGCTGATCAAGAATATATATACTTTATGGGGTCGGAAACGCTTCCTTCTGGGCGTTACACACAACCGTTATCCCCACAAATCTAATATACCCCTATACTCTTCGAGTACCGGGTATAATAATTTGCAAAAGGTGGGAGTCAAATTTGTTTCCAATTGCCAAGCAATGAAATCAACATGAACTTATTAGCATAGCAGCACGTAATCAAATCGTGTCAAATCAAGGGAAAAGTATGGTTCAATTTATACTGAAACATATTCGCAAGTTGGAGCTCATAAATATGGAAAGTGCTTGGTAGAAACACAAAAAAAATATGTATATTTGGATAGGAATATATATGGATAGGCTGGTTATGAAAGCACAGATGTAGACAGACATCTATGAGTGTACCCATGTACATGAAAATTCCTCGTCGCACTCGTTCCTCGTTCAGTAAACTCATATCGACTCCTTCGCAAAATGGTATGAATATCCCCACGCTGTTTGTTTACCATTTACCCGCTCGATTAACATTTAAGAGCAATACTCATTGTTGAGCTACTGAGCTTCTTCAGCAGCGTAATTTCGAGAAATTTAATTAAAACGCAGCTGCCTCTATTTCAATGTAATATATTCGTGTATGTTTTTTTCTTCTATGTTTTATTTGCCTTGTACTTTGTAATGCGAGAGATGCAACAATAAACACAGGTCACAGTGCCAACGAAACGAAACTAACGATACGACGTTTGCTCCCGAAGACGATCAATTCTGCTGTGTCTTCTGCTCTGCTGACGAGCCTCCCTCACAGCTCTTGAAATAATAATTCTTGCAATTTCTTGTTTTTGTGAAGTTTTGAGTATGAAATATTTATGAATAATTCTGTTCCTGCAGATATGCTGAAAACGACACGAAAAGCAAGAGAAGGCATACAAGCAGAAGGCATAAGACAAACAGGGTACGGCGTAGGAAGAGCGCACACACATTTTCTTCCTGCAGCATGGAAATCCATTATGTGACTCAGAGGACATCGACCTACTCCAGAAGCCTCTGGAATTGTCAACTGGCTTTGGATGTTTGCCATTTCCGCAGCAAATATCAGTCGGACATTCAGCACGATTGAGACCAGGAATAAAGCTAACCCGCGGACAAACAGGTACACAGCCTAACAGGGGCTTGCATAAAAACTTGTTTAGCCCGAAGTGCATTTGTTTGCCACACCGATGACAGTGGACACACCAGGGCACAGCACAGGGGAATAGACAGACAAAGTTACTGGCATGGCCTCGTATTTATTTATTTCATTCGGACACCTCGAGGGAAACAGACTTTTCGAACTTTACAGCTCGGACTAGCAAAAGTCGAGAATGTACATTAAAATTGCATTCGAAATTCAATTATTTTAAGGCCACCTGAAGAAATCGTATGTAGGTCTCGTCCTATTCCAACAACCCATCGAATTCTCCAAAACTTGGCCCGTTTCGTTGTGGGCCAGATTGAATGATGACTCTGATTAGGATTTATGAAGGATTAGAATCCTGTTTTTAAATTTTTGGGAAATATGGAGCTTAAAAATGCCTTTAAAAACAAGGCTGCGTCTTGATTCTTTGCGTCTTCCCAGAGACGCATTTTTTTGTACATAGGCTAAGCATAGGTCCCTAGTGGTGGCAAAAAGTTTCGTCGTTTTGATATGCAGATGCACAATTCCATCATATATACAATGGCACCTTTAAGTCTTGAATTAATTCTGTATACTGAAAGGAAACTGAGTAAGCTCCAAGTTATCTTTTAACTAGGAGAAACTTACCAGACACAAAACACAGATATCTATATGCTAAAGAACTTAATTGGCAGCAACTATCGGAGATATTTATGAAAAATTTTTAAATTCTCTTTAAGAACCAACATACGAAAAAAACGCTTTCCATAAAAGTTCCATACCATTAAAGACTTAGTTTCACAAAAAGCTATCCGAAACCACCATCTCATTAGGAAGAGAAAGCTGTAATGAGATTGACAGTCGCACAAAAAACCAGTTTTTGAAAAATTAGTGACCCCGGATACAAAAAAGCATGGCGAAATACAAAATGAAACCAACACCAAAGTTGTCAACTTTTTCAGGACGCACACATAGATACAGCTGAAAGCTGGAAACACAGATGTGGGTATACCAAATTGTCAGGTTACACATTGGGTGGAGGACACGTAATCAGGATTACAACATAAATTTTAATTAAAAACCCAGCTGTATTCTTGACGGTGCTGAAAATGGCTTGTCCTATAAAAAAGGGTGAGAAAATTTACCCGAAAAAGGATTCCATTTACATAAAATATTCATTCGGATGACGATTATTACGAACATGTTTAAGGCAATCTTATTACATATTTTGTCATTCGGATTACAAATAACAATATTATTGTAACCAAAATCTGCAAACCAATTTGGGATATAACGAGGTCAACACAAAAAGACAGAACCAGCAGAGACAGGCAAAAAGGCCAAGGCTAGACAGGGTCTTGGATAAATATTGACCTTAAGTAGTGGCAGAGGCCATCAGCTGATAACAACATGGTTCCATACTCACTTAATAGATATTCGCTTACAGACATAGACAGCCAGCCAAAAGGCATGGACATAGGCATTTCATACAGGCCCGCTAATTTAATTCGATTTGTGTAATAAAAAAGAACCCAAAATAAATACTCCCAAAAATGCAAATTAGAACAAATATATTTGGGAAACAAATCGAAAACAAATTATGGCTGCAATAATTTATATTATAATGGGAAAAGAAATCGATGTGCCTAAGCCCTTAGTTAAGCTGAAAAGCAATAATGCGACACAAATTTGCCAAATGATTGGAGTAATTTGTGGAAAAAATAAATGTAAGATTATCTAATTTGTATTAAAAAGGGAAAAGAATTTTCCCTAACAGTAAATTCTCGTTAATGGAAGGTAAAGAAAATAATTAGAAACAAATGTAATTGCAAGAAAATATTAAAATATCTTTCAATAAATTAATAAATAAATAAAGTCAATAAATTACAGAGCAACTAAACAAAGGCTTCAAGCCCACTTTATGTAACTAAAAACCCCAAACAAACAAAGAAACCTCCAGCCACATTGCTCTTAGCACCTTATTCAAGGATACTGGCACTTGTTCCTCGAAGAGTGTGCCATAGGAGATTGGGTTCTGCGACATCTGAGTAAACTCTGCTATCAGCTACAGTAGGAATTCAGTGTGGGCACAGTCCCAAGTTCTATGCGATTCCTTAGACATAATGGAGTGTGTAATTTTTATTACCTTGAGGCCCCATTTATGCGTGAAAGGATGGAAGACGGAGAAACACCATATTTATGTGGGCGTGTGTCGTAAGGCATTTCTAATTATGCAAAACTGAGCAGCTTAATGGGACAGGGATAAAACTCACACAAAAACGGAACTTGTGCGAGGGTTGAAAGCGGGAAAAGGGTTAACATTTTCCCACTGACTAAAAAGTTTGCTTTCTCTAATTAATGTCATGACTTAAGGCCGCCCCATATCCGAGATTCAAGCTATTTGCCCTAATGGCTACCAGATTTTTCATCATGCATATTTAATATTTTATGTTTTCTTTCAAGGTCTAACCAATGGTTTGTCTTCTGACTATTTAAGGATGCATCGGCCTCTCGAGTGGCAAACGGAATCCGCATCATGAGACACCAAACGCTGTAAAGGCTCGAACAAGTAAGACAGAAATTTTATCTATTATCCGTGAGGAGTATGCACTTTTGTAAAAGATTTTGTATAAAAAATTGTAAAAATTACATTCAAATAACAAAATTAAAACCCATTTGTATTCCGCAAATCCTAAGCCGGGGTTATTTATTTAACAGTTCATTGCCCTGTGACTAGAGGCAAGCCAATCAAATTAATGCACTGAAAAATTATTTTTTTCATTTGATTAATAGCCCCGGAACAATGTCTAGCCCGATAACCACTGCACCATGTCTCGTGGAGTCTTAGTCTCGGTTCTGTTTTTGGCCTTATCCATAGTCCTGTGGTGGCGGCATATTTTGTGGTTACCAACGAGTTGGCTGGTATGGATATACCGCACTTTAATTTGAAAACTCAATTAGAAAATCCCATGAATATACCCGGAAAGGGGCGAGTGGAGGTTTATGATAAAATCTAACTTTAAATTGTAAATTAAGATTAGAAAATCTGCCAGTAACAACGAATCTTAAATGCCAGATGGTGATGATTAAGTTGAGGACAGACGACCTCCTGTCCTTCGGGTGGCTGTTGTTATTCGGCATGACTTTTTTCTCTTGTGGTTTTCTTAAGGACACGACACATTACGTGACTTCCTTAACATAAACAATTTGTTTGTTGTCCCCTGATTTTCAGCTTAATTCCTGAAACTCTCGATCTTTTAAAATAAATGAGATGTGGAGGTTGAGGGGTCATGGGGCATGTCTTTGTTTAGTTTATGCCACAACACCCAGGACAACAGCTGACTTCCTGTCCGCTAATGTCGGAGACATCTGAGCAATTCGTTGGCAGCTGACGGCCCAAAGACAGGCAAACGTTCTTCCTCCGCCTGCTACTTTTGCCTCCCAACAAGCTGATAAACTTTGGGAATATTTTTCCCCTACTTACGCACTTGACACTTGGCCCCGGTTTGGGGTAGGTGGTCGGGTAGAACTGACATTCATAGAACTCGGACTCTGCCACATAAAACATTTAAGGCGGAATATTCGCCGAATGGAGGATTCAAATAAAACCAAGAAGAAATACGCCGACAACTTGCTGGCGAGTTAGGCACTTGTTCTGCCTTGAAGTTCTTTGTGGCACTTCCGAGCTGGGGAGCTTCCGCATTAAGATAACATAACAACGAGCCGGGCCAGAGTGCTGGTATCTTTTGTGCATACATACAGTGGCTCAAAGCTGAAACTATGCAGTGTCAAATAAAATGTTTAAGATGGTACAGATTTTAAAATAGAGGAAAAACAAAAAATGTTTAAACGCCAGTTTGTTGTATGTTTTATCACAGTTAAAAAAGGAACTTTATTTGCTGATTAAACATTGCTCATTTTTAAAAATAAAATAAAAACTTAAAATATATCTTAAATACAGGTCAAAGCTGAAACTATGCAGCCACAAACTAGTTTAATATTAGTCGAATAAAAGGTTAAACAGGTATTTTAATACTTAGTATGTAATCCCTTAACCTTTATTACGGCTTTTAGCCTACTATTCATGGAAGAGACCAGCTTCCGAGTGCTTTCCGAGCTTATTTTGCTCCATTCCTCCAGCAGGGCTTTTCTAAGGTCCTTTTTGCTAGTAATCCTGTGATTCTGGGTGTTTTTCTCCAGCGCAGCCCACAAATTTTGAATAACATTTAAGTCTGGAGACTGGGCTGGGGGAATCATCAAGTGGGGACAGTTCCAGATAAGCCAGGACTGTCCTATTCCGGACGAATGTTTCGGGTTATTATCTTGGTAGAACCGGAAATCAAGTCGGATTCCTAGTTTCTCGGAGCTTTGGTGCAAGTTTTCTTTTAGAATATTGAGGTACATGTGCTTATCCATCGTAGACTCGATAAACACCAAGTTTCCGACGCCGGCTGCCGACATGCATGCCCATACCATGACACTTCCTCCGCCAAACTTGACTGTCGCTTTTACGTGTTTGGATCCAGCTCAGTATTGGGCTTTCGCCACACAAAGTTCCTTCCGTCCGACCCAAAGAGGTTGAATTTGGTCTCGTGTGCACAAAATACGGTATTCCAGAACACCAAATCCTTGTCAAAGTTGGTTTTTGCGATCGCAAACCTTGTCCCTTTGTTCTTCAGTCGTATGAAGGGCTTCTTTCGGAGTACTCGGCCATTGAAGTCATGGTTGCGCAGAACCCGGCGCACAGTTTCCACACTGCACTCCTTCCCCATTTTGTCCTTTACCTGTTGGGTAAGTTTTGGGGCCGATAACTTGCACCAAAGCTCCGAGAAACTAGGAATCCGACTTGATTTCCGGTTCTACCAAGATAATAACCCGAAACATTCGTCCGGAATAGGACAGTCCTGGCTTATCTGGAACTGTCCCCACTTGATGATTCCCCCAGCCCAGTCTCCATACTTAAATGTTATTCAAAATTTGTGGGCTGCGCTGGAGAAAAACACCCAGAATCACAGGATTACTAGCAAAAAGGACCTTAGAAAAGCCCTGCTGGAGGAATGGAGCAAAATAAGCTCGGAAAGCACTCGGAAGCTGGTCTCTTCCATGAATAGTAGGCTAAAAGCCGTAATAAAGGTTAAGGGATTACATACTAAGTATTAAAATACCTGTTTAACCTTTTATTCGACTAATATTAAACTAGTTTGTGACTGCATAGTTTCAGCTTTGACCTGTATTTAAGATATATTTTAAGTTTTTATTTTATTTTTAAAAATGAGCAATGTTTAATCAGCAAATAAAGTTCCTTTTTTAACTGTGATAAAACATACAACAAACTGGCGTTTAAACATTTTTTGTTTTTCCTCTATTTTAAAATCTGTACCATCTTAAACATTTTATTTGACACTGCATAGTTTCAGCTTTGAGCCACTGTAGTTCTCAAATACAAGTTCCACTTAATATTTCCTTCTTGGATGCTGCAATTGCCAGCCAGCACACAGAGCGAAACGCCAAAGGCCTTTCCCCGTCCCGCCCTGCATCCATCGTTGTGTTTGCTGCTAGAACTAACATCATAATCAAGTGGCTGAACCTTGAACCAGTCGCACAATAAAAGTGAATGTCCCGAGGAACAACAAGGGAGAAAAACAATGCCCAATAAGAAAGGAAACGTAGAGTCCGGTGCCCGAATACACTTTCAAAAAAATTATTTTTTATGATTAGAGGTGTTTGCGAGACTTCTGACAGAGGGTCTTAAAACCCTCCACAAATACTGGTAGAAGGTTATGGGTTGTAAGTGGCAAACGTCTAAAGTCTAGACAAAATCGCATTACCCTCTTAAAGTGTACAATAAAAAGAAGAAAACGGTCGAGAGCAATTGTTTAACTGTGTGATATGCCGCAGCTTATGTGCTCATAAAAAGAGCATACAAATTGTTATGGCTTTTGCCCCTTTTCAGTACATGCATGTGCTGCTCCATTGGGTCGCTGTTGGGACTTGGGACCAAAGACCGCGGATCCATTCAGCCATATTAGAGTGCACCTAAATTGTTGCAAATGAGATGTGCTTAAAGCAAAAGTGGCCTAATGGAAATAATTTAATGAGCTTTTTATTCCACATCTCTATATTTTTTATTTCAGCAGATCTCGCCCTAATTTTACACTCGGAAATGCCACTGGTAGGGCACTTTCAAGCTGTTCATACATTAAATTTATAATAACTTATTGATAGAGTTAAAGCGAGGCACATCCTTTTCATTACGTTTATTTTTCATTTTCTTGGCGGGTAATAAATCATAGGGAAGTGACATAGTAGACCAAAAGAAAGCAATGTTCTGCTTATCTGGGTATTTATTTGGATAAACAAATGCAAGCTGTAAGTAAATTAGAGTAGACATAGGACAGATGCATACCTTAAAATTTGTAAAATAAATCTTGCCTTTAGTAGAAGGAGTTTTAGCCAATTTTTGGAACCCATCCATATTCACTGATCTGGGAATTCAACATTAATACAGTAGATATTCACATCAATACATCACAGATTATAGATTATAAAATAAAAACTACCTTAGAGCAGCACATTAAGATTCATGACCTATTCATCAATTAAGTTGTTATCAAATCAGGTACGACCCTGAATGCAAATTGATGATTTACTCACTAATCAGCTTGAAACAGATTTCACACCCCAAGGTGCCACGGCGATGGCTAACTGCTTTTAGCGACAATAACAACGGATCCGAGCAGCCGACTGGAAGATGAATGTGTATCGTTGGCAACTGGCTGAGGCCCGCATCCCTGGGCCCTTGAGTGATGATTACTCTGTGCAAATGCACCCGAGGGTCACCCGAGGAGCAGCATGCTGCGAGTAGATGTGTGGTTCATAATCTTCAAATGAGCGAGCGGTCTTTGTTCAATATTCAGAAGCTGCCAACTGAGAATCCAACACCCGAAAGTTTAACATGCATTAAGATGTCTGTTTCGTGGATGTTTAAAGACCATCAAAATGCAGACGAAAGTGGAGAGTAAAGTCGGGCATATCTCATGGCTGCCAACCACTCAAAACTGCAAGCCACGTGCCACGGATCCCCAGAAGAGAGAGAAAAGTCGAACAAAGTGAGCAAAAACGGTGGCAAGCAAAGACAAATTGCATAAAGGATAAGGGCAGCGAAGGAACAAACTGCAGCATGGGATGCCTGTCTCCCATTACGAGAATGATTGGCACTACATATATGTACGTATCTCTCTGTCCCTGTGGCTCTCTCTCTCTCTCTCTCTCTCAGTTTCTGTGTCAGTCTCTTTCTGTGCATGCCACGTAATGCTGAAAACGTAAAACCAACGAGCGCCAAGATTTAGCTGTACTGTGGTTCTGGCTTCTGGGGTGTCGGGACCCTCGGTAAGCCCGGGCCTCTTCTCTGTTGCGGCTGCGGTTGCTCCTGCCATCAATTTTGGTATCCGCAGCTTAATTGACATTTGATTAATGCATAGCTCGGCTTTCCAGTGCGACAAGAGCGCAATGGGAAACGTTAATCACATCAGAAACCGAGACTGAACATGAAATCTTGTTCTTTATGCTGGCCACACAAACCTTTCCTACGTTCCATAAAAAGGGCTTTACTTATAGAGAGTTCTGATAGGTCCCTGGCCAAAGCCAAAATGTTAATGACTTTAAAGACTCTATAGCATAATGATATGAAGTCCAATTAATTGCATTTAACGGAAGTAAATGTTTTTTAATTACATCAATGTCAGCGGGAGATAATTGATTGCATTACCTGATATATATTTACCGGACACTCACTTTGTTCGAAACATATGAAAAAATAGGGAAAGGCCTATACAATATGGCAGCGTAAGCTTTATTTTCTCGTTTGTGGCTTCTGCAATGCTGAATATGATTTTCCTTAAATAAATTGTGTTAAAACCATTTGAGATGGCAAAACAAAGTACACATGGATTCAGGCTAGCAATGGAACAGAATATCTTTCAGAAATAAGGTAAAGGCGCTCATTTGCAAAATATCAAATGGCATATTTGACTCCTAACGCTAGGGCCGAACAAATGAAGATACCTATAGACCAAATCCCTGAATAGAACTTAAAGGAAGAATACAAAAATATGAAAGAATTTTAAAATGGTCGCCACTAGCATACTGCTTTCATTTGAAAACTACATCTACAACTAAGTCTCATTCTCTTACATATCACAACCTCTGTACTATTTTTAATATTGGTTTTGAACTCTTCCGTTACTATATTTTCGTATAAGGATACATTTTCACTTTAACTGTGTGGCTTCTATGAAAAAACAAGCCCGAAAAAAGTGCAACAAAAAATTTGTAACTATTATTTATAGTCCAACAAAATGTCTGATGGTTTTTCTTTTCTGCGGTTCGTCGGTAGTGGGTGCAATAACAATCAACAACGCCAGGAAGCGGTTCCATTTTTTCGTCTCCTGATTTCTGTGACTACAAGTGGGTGGGACGGCCATTCACCAAAAAAATGAGAGTAATTTTCCAAAAGCGGAAACGTTTCCTTACTCGGACCAGAACTGGAAGAGCCACAACCGTTGCCAAGCCAATGCATGGACATTTCATTTGCAGCAATTGTCGGTTCGTTCTGCTGAGAGCGTCTTTGGGTCTATCCCTAACTTCCAATCCCTGAAACTTGAAAATCTCAAGTTCGGCCTCTGTCTCTGTATCTGCTGCGATGCCAAAAATCAATGTGATTTACTGCGGTAAAATGTCCTCTGCTCTACGTTGTCCTCGCCGCTTTTTTCCCCTGGTCGTCCATAACATGAAAAGTCGATATTTAATTAAAAAGTGCAATTAGTAAATGGATTTTTTTTTGTGCCATGTGACAAAAAGTGTTTGTCATATCACATGACCTGTGAAACCTGTGTGACCTGGATGACCTCGGTGTTATAAATCAAAAGAACACCCACTAAAGGGCTTGCTCGGGTCTCCTTATTAATGGATGACCAGTGCTATGAGTAAATAAACAGCTAATTCGTATATCATAGATTTTTAATTTAGCCGTTAACAAGTAACTAGCGAATATTATACAAAGTTCAAGTGGAAAAAATTGAACATTATAAATTAATTTTAATTTGCACACTTTTAATGCATTTAATTAATAGATTTATGAATTTAATATGCTTTCATTGAATTTTTTAAAAAAATTTAGAATCCGAAGAGTATTTTTTTAATTCTTCAAACTAGTCGATATCTTTTTATAATTTTATTGTGATTTAAAATAGCACTGAAGGACATGTGAATTATTTTAAATATGGTTTAAAAAAAATAAAACAGATAGTTGAGCACATTTTTTATATTTGAGTTCCAAATTATGCAGTATGTTTATAACCTGGACCCACTTAAAAATACGTATGTATTTATATTCAATATGTAATATTCCTTTGAATTAGTCACACATGAGCTGTTAATTAGTTAAATGCGAATTATCACATCCGCCATCCAACGAGAGGTAGTTTCAGTTTCAGTTTGCTGAAGTGTTCAATGACCATCAATCTGCGTATAATTTGATGAAAGTTATAAAGAGGTATGTTGTGAAGGAGTCATTGCTCCTGAATTGCATTTGTAATAATAAGTTATTGATTCGTGTAGCTATGATAGTCTTAATAAGTGTAAATTAAATTAGTGGAACAATCTATATAAAGTACTCTTAAACGGATTACGATATCCTAATGAGGCTCAACTAATGACATACTGAAGAAACGACTCTGGCAAGCCAAGTCACAAATGACTTTCTGACTTTCACACAGGGACTCGCATTGTCTGTCTCCACGGTTGATGTGTTGTACTGACAGCCCTTTTGGAGTTTGATAGTTTTGCACGTCCCTAGACCCTTTCCGGCAACAACTGTGGACAGCATTTCCTTTGACAATCATGTGAGTGGAAACCCTTAACCCACCACACGACACATTGAATATTCTGTAGGAAAAGTGCTTGACTTTCACTTTTTAGCCAACACAATGCCATCGAAGGGTTCCAGTTTCATTGCTCCCTTTTCTATTACCAAACATACAAAACTTATTTTGTGGCCATCAATTTTTCCTAAGGTCAAGAGAGCTTAACGATCAAAACAGATTCGCATGAGGCACGTGCTTTTGGCGCAATAATGAGCCGTTCAATGAGCTTCGTGGCTGAGCATAAAATTAAAATTGAATTTTTATTTAGTTTGGTACCTGGGGAAGTGGGACCCCTCCATTCAGGTGTTTGGTCAATACAAACACACGCACACACATACTCACCTAAGCGCTTATAAAATATTTAGCGACAAGCTCAGGAAAAACATAAAATTTGCTTTAGGGAGGTCGGACCCGACCGAAATACATACAAACAACGGACGGAGTATGTCAACACAATCAGCATAATAACCGAGGGTATGTATGGCCGTGACCCCCATGGGCTACAATAAAAGTGGATTAAATTTAAGCATGTGTGAGATTGCCTCTGCCCTGGCAGGTTCTTAAGCCCCCACGCAATATCCTCAAGAGGGACTCGAGCTCGAATTGATCCCTGTTCCATGGGCCCTGTCCCCACATCATGCCATATCCCATGGGATACGGCCAAGTCAATGCCTAATGACTTTGGTTACATGCCGAATTAGGCAGGACATATGACAGCCAGGTTCTAGCAATCTCGGGTTAGAAGTTTAAGTGCACATTTGTCCATCAGAATGGCCTGGGTTTGGGACTGTGATTGGTCAATCTTTCTATGTTGCCACAAAATTAAATGGTCTTAAAATAAATGATTTAAAACCCAATTTTGCCAAGGCATACAATAGTTTCAGCGTAAGCAGATTAGGTTTCAGATATCAACTTGGTATCAAATGAAGCAAGTATTTGTTAAATATAGTTTCTAAATATACTCATCCTCAGGCTTAGAATTCCTTTATTAGAAATTTGCGCTCGAACCTCAAGTAATTATCCATAGCATATCCAATCGACAAGATCAACCGTAAATAACTTTTAATGCGTGAGAGACTATCATTTGTAGTCCATATTTATTGGCAATCATTTGGTGGTAAGCCAAAAGGAGCTTTTTTCAATGATTAAATTTTCGTGATTTTGTTCCACTGCCACCCCCTGAAAGTAAATTGGCCTCAATTTTTATTAACACGCCTTTTGTTTTATTTGGATGTATACGAGTGTAACCAGTCTTCTTGCCCAGCAAGGAAAGAACAGCCAACAGGCGTTTGCTAGTTCGGGTTTCCGTTCTTTGTTTTTGCTTTTCGTCTGTAAATGGAGAAGGAAAGTCGTCAGTTTTTAACTTAAACTTGTCAGGAATAATGGTAATTGTGGAATTTTGCTACTAGACTTAGCTGTGGTCTCTTACACTTGCTTGAAATCAGTTCACCCACTCGATTGCTCACACCATTCCAAGGGGCTCCGCGTCCCTGGGAGTTTGATTTTCCCATCGTTCTCATTATTGCCGCCATTCTGTGGCAGTCTTCGCTCCTCTGGCACTTGGCCCTGACAGCCACCAGAAATTTCAGAAAAAGTTTTCTGCTTCCTACTTTTTCTTACTTTTTAAGAATGTGCAAAGTCCTGTCTCTGTCTGGTTCCCTCGTTCTTCAGGCGCGAAATGCGTGTCAAAGCCGTCAACGGAGCAGATTGCCGTCGTGCTCCCAGCTGAAACTTGAGTATTTCCCATCACACAGCCGCGGGGGAAAAGACTAAATTCAAGTCTCGAGAGTTGGGTAAAATATTGCCCTGTCTCGTTGAAATTAAATTTTAATTTCTCCCTAATTGTTTCTGTCCTAATAGTTTGTTGTTGGCCCCTAGGCCTTTGGAATAAACCGTTTCACTAAATACTTCTTAGTGTTAAAATTGAGTGCCCTGTTTGTGATCATTTAAAATAAAAAACGCAAAAATAATGGCATTAAGTAAATATAGTGGTGTTTTGTTTTCATATCAGACAACAGTGTGAATCCCATAATATTTATTATTTATTAAAGAAAAATAGATTTTATGATTGCCTTTAAATAAATAAATTTAAATTTGTGTGGCAATGCTGGTTATTAACCGTCAATACCATTTAGAGCATTACAAACTTTTATTTCAAAATGTTGTTTTCTGACTTTTTCATTACTTTTTTTTCTAATATTAATCAATTTAGTTCTTATCACGAAATAAAATCTTTAAGTTTTAAAGCTTGATTATAAATTAAGAAAAGGTTACAAAGTACAACTATTTGAATGTAAATATAGAAACCTTGTAAATAAATATTAGCATAGCTGGGCTAATTTTTGAAAACTGACAACGAACTTTATCGTACAATCGTATAAACTGTTCCTTTACTTTTTTCTAACAACAGCAAATGTATGCAAAAGTAATTTGAAGTAAAATTTTGTGAAGGAGCACAAACTTTCAACTTATCCAAGAAGTACTTGTAAGGCGGAAAGAGAATCAAATAAATTGTACATTAGACTTAAATTTATCGTAAATTCATATTGTGGATCGAAGTTGGAATACTCTTCTAGAGGTGCGCTGTTGTGGCTCTACACACGCTTTTCGGTCAAAAAGTAATTCGGGTTGCCATAGGTATAAAAATGTACACACTTTTTGGTGTCTGAAATGTGTTCTTAGTTTTGTGCATTGAAAACTTCTGAACAGAATAAACATACCCTCTGCAATACTACAATAAAAGAACCATTACACGCACTCCCACTCATCCCTCGCGGTTGGGAATTAAGTTATGCAAGAGGGTAGGCTTTAGTGAAGTTCGGAACTGAGAGCGTACATTTTCGAGGAAAACTCAAATGCAATTTTGTAGCCGACACGACGTGCATTTTGACCAATGTTTGATGTTGACGTTTGTTAATGGAAAGCGCCTTTCATTAGTGACCAACTTGATGGGTGGCGGGCAGGAGTGGCTGTCAGTATTATCTATGTCATTTGTAGCCCAAGCCCTGACAGCGGCGAAGTGTATTTCAATGAAGCCAGCAAACTTTCCTCAATCATGACGATTCAGAGAAAGTTTTCTGCCTCCTGGACTACAATTGAATGGTTTGTTAAAGGTAGTTCCATTCCGGACATGACTTCCATTATCTCAGAATTTCAATTTATGATATGAATTCGTCATCTACTTTTTCCCATTGCTTTTATTGGTTTTCCCAGGGAAAATGGGAACTGAAAAAAGCTCATAACGGTCATCGTATTGTTTCGGATTCAATGAGCCATAGACCTCTACCACAATGAAGACCACACTGCATCGTTTTCTGTATATTAAAGCTGTTACAAACTTTCCTGCTATTCGCTTCCATCTGTTTGGTTCACTTTTTCCAATCATTTATCTATCCGAAGATTGTTTTTTTGTTGAGGACAATTTATTGTAAAAAATATGGCTTTTATTCACTTTTCCCATTATTTGTAGATGTCTGTTTTTTAATTTCTTTGATTTTGCTGACCAATTTAATGCCTGAAGTATTTGAAGATCTAAAAGAACTGTTGTTTAAAAATTAAAAAATTTCCGTTCTAACTTAGATGAGACCTACCATTTTAGGTAAGAGTATCAATCATTTCCCATCGATAAAGTTACACCCCCACTCGGACCAATCCCCACCATTCCATTTTCCGGGTTAATTGATTTCGATTGTTCCCCTTCCCGCAGATGGCAACACAAACTCTCATTTCTATTCAACTTTTTTCCTCGCCATCGACTGAGCGTCGCACAAAAACTCATAGCTGTCATTGTTATTGCTTTCGACGTGGTCCCATTGTCCGGCAATCCTTTGGCTCAAATGAGCCGTAGGCATCGCCGCTTGATGAACTGCACACAAATGTATGAGAATGCCGTTAAAAATCAAAAGAGACGACCTAGAGGGAAAACTTTTTGCAAAAACTAGGGTTATCCGCCTGACGATTGTCGGAAAGCCCATTTATCAGGCTGTGAGAAGCCGTTGATTCAAACTGTTTGGCTGCTGAATGCAATTCAGCGTTAAATAATAGTTTTAACAGCTGTAGCCCTGAGCTGTATTTCTGAAATCTATAAGTGCCGCGAAGTATTCTGTCTTATATTCGCTGCTTTCCGGACAATGGAAATTACCTTTCAATCTGGAAAACATCTTTACAGTACAGTAAATATCATGAAAATAGTCTCGAGATAAACCAGATTGGATCCATCACAATGAAATCAGAGAGAATGCCCAAAAGCCTAAGAAACAGAAAGTGCTTTTCCCCGAAAAAAAGGAGAGCACCCCGCAACAAAAGGAGACGAAACATCCACAGAAATTGGCCCGACTAATAACATTAACAATTTACTTGTTAACACACACTCTCGTTACTAAAGAGAGCTATGCAGGAAAAGAAAAAAATAATCAAAATCAATTGTATTGCTTTTACTGATATAAAAAGAAACCATTCAACCAGAACTTTGTGGCTTAGCAACTTTTCACTTTCTTACCGCCCGCTTTAATACGATTTTAATTAGAAACGAAAACTTTTTTTCCTCGGATTCCTTTGCTCAATTTCGATCCTTGAAACCAGCGCTAAATGTTCAGCACTTTTAATGGTTGACTTCTCCGTAAACGGAAAAACAGGCCACAAAGGTTGCTTCGAGTGACCTTCTCATTGAAGCTCATTCCACTTGCCATCTGTCAAATTAAAGTAAATTTAAATATGTAGTTCAAAGGTCAAGCCGACATTAACCGAATCGGCATCAGAGCCAGCTCCCGACCAAGACCCATCTCCCTGTCAATGGCAATGATGAAGGTTTATCGATGTGAAATTTCATAATTTATTTATTTATATATATTTTTTACCAGGCCAGCGACATTCGTGTCCTGTAATTGTCAGCCACTGATGTTCTCTATACATACATACGTACACTTATACATACATTCATATTTGTGGAAGTGAATATATAGCCCAAAGAAAATAAACGCTTGTAAAATGTTATTTCATGCACTTTTTCCCTGATAAAATCTTTTTTCTTCTGTATATTTTCATTGCGACCATCAAAGTTTCATTTAACGAATAAAGTTAATCCTATTGATGTTATAATTTGGGTTGGTGGCACTTTATATCAATATTTTCCATGTAAATGCATTAATTTGTTAATTAAGTTGTGAATATATATGAATATATATACAGTACATATAGTGCGAGGATACACTCGGACATTGTGCTCCTGTGCATTATGAAAATGATTATGGTATTATGCTATTATTAAACCATCGGACACTCCCGGAACTCTGAAAAATAGTATTTTATACACACAGTTTCTTTTGGCAGTTCCAATAAAACTTCGCTTTACATTCTAGATCACATTTTTATAAATATTATCGCACTGAAAATTGCACTCAAACGACTTCACATCAGTCCTTTCGCCGGCACATTTACTGCTCAATTGAACTGCTCGCACATGCCATAAAAAAACTGTCATCCCAAGGCTTTTCCCATCCCCTATGCCCTGATTCATTTATGATTGATGGGAGGCAGCCAGGAATTGATGTCAGCCATGCGACTGCAAATTATCTCCGCTTGATTGGTTGACCTTTCTCCTTTTGTCCATCAAAAACAGCACTCCCACTCCCACGTAAAAAAATATATTTTGAGAACGTTAATTTACTGATTTATTTTGGTTTACACATTACCCAAATTTCACTGGTCGACCTTCACTTTGGAATAATGACTGTAATTATGCGGCAGACACTTAATTACAAATGCATTTACACGCAATAGTGTCAAAATTATTAACAGCCTTGCCTTTGGTGCAGCATAAATAACACCATTAATGAGGCCAATAAATAATGCGGCAGAAAATTCAAATGTGTTCAAGTCATTAGTTAAGAAAATAAATCAAATTTAAACGGGGAGTTCGCTTCCAACTCTTGAAGGATAAATTCATTGAAATAATTTATTAATTTAACATTAAGGTACACAAAATGACTCGGCCATTCTGGTGCATTCACAGCTCCAGATTGCTTTCGTTATATTTTTTACACACCTGAGTTGCCACTAATGTCTCTTCTGAATAATAGATGCAATGCAACTAAAATCAACGATTTTCATTACGTTAGGCCCGTTTAACCCTTTACACCTGTTCCAATACATTTCGCAATCGCAAATGGTGTCCTTATAAATTAAATTATTTAAATTTTAGCTTTAATTCCTCAGAAGGACAATGACAGAGCCCCCTTGCACGCACTTTCCCCCACACAGAGGAATGCCGCCATACCTCTGAATTGGGCACATGTTCTTCTGCTGTTACCCGATGCTTTTCTTATCCAAACTTCTCCGGTAAAATAAACAGCATTCCAAGAAATCACCGAATGAAAGTGAATGCAAATAGTGGCAATGACGAAATATAGCTAGAGCAAACTAAAACTTTAATACTACCGGCGTTTAAACTAATCGATTAAACTATTTTTTTATTTTGTTTGCTGCCAAATTGATGCACCTGAATTAAGGTGATTAGGTTACACGTTTTCCAACAATTAAGCTTAACAAGTAAGCTGTATAAATCACAAAAGGAAAATCACAAAAAGTGCGGGAATGCTTCTGCGAAATTGGAATTGTACCTCCAGGCGGAAATTATGTTTTCTCTTGCTCTCAGTCTCCCCATCTATCCATCAATCTCTAATACTGGTCTTTGACTTATTTATGAGGCAGGCAGACAGCTTAAAGCACTTAATCTGAATCTTTGGAGCTCTCCGAGGTGTATGGCGAGGATGATGGGGATGGCTGCATACCAAATACGACGTGCGTCATTTAAAAATTGAACGCTAAAGACACTTTAACGAGCATATCAATAAATTTCCTAGTGTAACAACAATGAATAAATATCATTTTGCAGACATTTTAATGGTGGAACAATTTATTTAAGATATAAGTTCAATTAAAAATTTGAATTTATTTTTAAAACTAAAATTAGGAACTTGACTAACAGAAATTAATTAAGCATGTCACAGAGAAAGGGACTTCATTTTTAGCAGCTCCAGAGGTGTCTGGCTATGGATGTGGCCGTGGCTTTGGCTTTGTCTCAACTGGAAGTGCAATGCTGATAAACGATGTTAATTAGAAAAAGTATTAAAAATTTTCAAAAGTTTAAGAAAACTCTATGATAGGGAATTTTTATGCATGGAAACATTCCAGAAAAAAGTGTTTTGAATAGTAGTCATTTTTTTATAGAAGGTGCTCTTGGCTGGTCATATGAAAAGAGAGGATGGATATTTGTTAAATATTTTGAATGTGGCGGAAAATATTTTTGCTCTTAATTCCCCAGTCCAGCAAAAGTTTTTCCTAATAATTATAGTCAAAACTATTTTTCTCTCGGGCTCAAGGAAAAGCTCATTAAAATCACCCAGAGGACTTGCAGAAGGCGGACCTGCATTACCTTTTTTGTCCCTGCCAAAAGACAAAGTTTAAGCGCCGAAAACTTTCACATACCTTGTGATGTAGCATGGCTTCTTCCACCGCGAAGGGAGCAAAACCAGGACCGGTAAAAAAGGGACACTTCCACATGACAAGGGCCATACAAAGATGCAAGCAACAGCTGTACAGAATTCTTAAGCGAAGTTGGGCGAAAAGTTTCAAACACAGTTTGATGTCTTCCACAAGCATCCATCCAGCCGAAGGGCCAGGCACACAGATGTTCTCTTACGATTTTGTGGTAGTTCCCTGTAATGACAAATTCTCAAGGCGGTTGTAAAATTATGCTAATTTGTATAGCAACTAAAGAAGCAGCTCCTGGCGACAGCTTTTGAATTTTTACAAAAACAAAGTAATCAAAATTTCATGACGGCATTACAATTCAATTACATCACCTCCAAAAACAAACAAAAGGCAACTAAGTAGTCTAGTAGTACCTGGTACTTGATGGAAGCTGTTGAGGATCTAAAAATAAAGGTATGAGAGGTTTTTCGTAAGCAGAGAGGATCCATGCTATTCCCTGATACAAATGCAGTTTTTCCTTTTCATCAATTAGAACACTGACTTTTTTAATTGTTTAGTTTATATAGTTTAAGTCATTAATTTTATTTTTTTTCATTAATTTATTGTGAAATTTCATTGCCTGCCATCGCCTTGGTTCCGACATGCTTAGTCCTGTCGCTTCGGACGACAGGCCCCCAATGCATTGCAATGTTCGGCAAGCAATAAGCTCGGGCGATTGCCCTACGCCAAGGAAAAGTGTTTCCTTCAAGCCATTAGCATTAATGGACAGACAGCATTAATGCTCTGTCCCACAGCTTCTGGCTGTTCGAATTTTTGAGCATGCGATGGCGTTTTCGAGTAGCGTATAACCAAAAATTCTGTACTTGTCAGCTGCTACCAGACATACATATGTATGTACATACATACGTGTTGTTATTGTGGCAGGACTAGACCAGACTAGCACCAGCAGTAGCAGCAGCACACAGTCCTCAGCTTCTCCTCTGAACTTGTTTTATAAACACGTTTTGTATCAGTTTTTTTTACTCAGTTATGGAAAGGGTATGATGATGAATAAGCAAAACAAAAGCATCAAGCAGGGATTATGCCAAAAAATAAAGGTGCTCATAAGCACATTCACAAATAAGAAGGAAAGTATAGCTTCAGTGGCTAGGACCTATGCAACAAGTGATATTAAGATATGTCTTTTCATATAGTTTTACAATATTGAATTTATAATCCTATTGCGTTTATTTGTTATTTTGCACGTAAACCATTCCAAGAGATAACGTTGCTCTTGGAGCAATAGAAAAATAAACTGATTACCGGATAGTCCGAATAATGTATTTCTTTTTCATTATTTTTGTATTGTTTTGCTGCTCTCAGCACCCCATGGAGGTGCACCCCACAGCTAAAGAGAATTGCCTATCAAATTCCACTTTCTTGCCATTGTTATTTCTCAGGAGATGCAGCCAACCAACTCGGCAGATGGACTCATGTTTAAAGATTTTAATCTAAAGTGCGAACTCATTTTCCATTTTACACTTCACTGCAGTAAGCACACAACCTCTCGCTGCATTATAAATGCATGGAGACAGCTGCCACTTAAAACATACACTGCTACAACTTCCATATAAAGGAAAAGCTGCTTGAGAAGGGAAAAGGAGGGACCCAGCTGCCATGCGTGACATTAACTTTTTCTAGACGTGGAAAATGCTGAACTCCATTGGGATTTTCTGACTCCTACCTGCAAATTGCATAAACCAAACAGTTAAAAATTGAAGTGCTGGCATCTAGTCCTCACTTGATGGAGCTCCAATCAATTACAAATTAACTACTTATTAACTCCGAAGGACCAAAGCGAAGTGGATGTCAAAGAGAGTTTTTCATTTCCGTTAGGAAAATTACCCTTTTTTTCTAATGGGAAACGTTTGACGTTTCAGTTGAGTCTGAGCTTTCATAAAATTTAAAAATATTAATAGGAAAATACCTCCCATAATACTTTCCATCCCATCTTCAATATCCTTTCAATTTATTTCTCTATTTTCTATTTCTATTTAAAATATTTTTCAAAATGGAATGGCAGCTAATACCTCCACATGATCCGCACATGGGAGGTCTCTGAAAACCCTAAAAAAAGTTTTCACTCGCGTAGCAGAACAAGAAACCTGAATCATGAAGAATTTATCACCAGTCTAGAACGCTTTGTGCCCCTTTCATAGCGTTTCCAGTGGATCCCAACGAGAATATCCCTATCAAAAATTTCTGTTATCTGTAAAAAAGATATTAATATGTAGAAACAGCGAGTTCAAAAGGTCGCCACCATAGCCACGATTTGACATCGCGATGGAATCAAAACCGGGCACTTGACTCACCAGATCCGCACTAAAATACACTTGGCCATATGTCTTTTCCATTATAACATGATGTGTTATGTAAAAATATTTAACAAATATAGGAACTAATTGAGTCTTTCATATTTAATTAAAAAAATAAAGTAACAAAAGTATTATTAATTAATGTATTTAGTTCGTACAATGATTTCTATATAAACGATGTCATTTCATCATAAAGATTCGATTGAGATTTTTCACGATGCAAACTTACGACGAAACGCTCTTCAGACATATTTTCTTTAGTTAAGCTTGAGCTGTCAGACGATTTTCTTTCTTGTATTTTCATTCGATTTTTTCCGGCACAAATGACGGAATTCATTTACAGAGGAACGGCAACTTGCCACAGTGACTGGGTCGTCGATTCCGTGCTCCGTCTCGATCTCATGGCTTTCATTTGAACGCATGCGAACCTCCTCTTCATCGCTACTTTTGATTGTGTACGTTCTTCCCGACACGCTGGCTTTTGACGTAGGAGGTGGCTTGTAGGTCCAATCTAAGATCGCAGATTTGCGCGACTATATTCACCAGTGGGACGGGACCATTCTGGCACCACTAACTAATTTAAACTAACTTAATCTAATATGTTGTGAATTTCGGCGTCCATGTTTAAAGGTTTAAAGAGTTAATCGGCTGCATGTAGAGGGTTAAAAGGTTAAACTAATTAACCTTTCTGCGAGTTTTTGTACTGTACTTTGTGGATGGTTTTTGTACTGCTTTAAATCCACGCGCACTTTTATAGCCAAAACTAAACAGGTTGACAGCACCACGGCAGTCAGCTGATTGGGTTCGTTAGAGATCTAGCTTAATAATAATGAATTATAATAATAGTTATGCGAGTGGCTTGGTGGCATCAAAGTGAGTGACACAGTGATCAATGTCTTATTATTTTGCTGGTCTAAATAATATTTCCTGTTAAGAGATCTACACCCAGAGTGAGGAAGCTGGTAATCCTCTGTCCGAATTCCTGCTCACAGGCGCCTACTACGGATGGACCCGTGCACCAAATGGCTTTCAGCATCGGTCGGAATCCCTTTTACAACAAAACAGAAAAGAGCGTGGGAGACACATATGTATAATGCATTAGTTTAACTGCGATCTGTATGCCTTTAAATCTTACACTTAATTCGCTTCGAATAATTAATCGTTTCATTTATACATTATCATTTATTCAACTAAACAACATGATCCTGTGAGAGGTTTTACTCTTAATTTTGCATTGAAGTACTCAACTGTTGCCCAACTATTTTCTTTGCAGGAGCGAAAAACAGTTTTCCATTAACCACAAAGGACCACAAAGGTACATCAAACAAATGAGTAACATAATTAGCAATGGGAATGGAAATAAAATATGCAAGACAAGTCAGCCAAATTAAAATTAAAGTATGCAAAAGAGGGACTCACAGAAACAGAATGAGAGCCCGACTCGAGTAGACCACAAAAAGGCGCCAGAAGCATCACATGGAAGCCGTTTTGTAGGGCGCCGGCACATATAAAATTCCCTCACAATGTTGCCCCATGGCACGGCACTCACAGTGCAAATAATAATTTGCAACTTAAGCTCCGCCGAAAATAAAGTGCAAAAGAATTTACAGTTGGCATAAAATAGTCATAAACGGAATTCGCTGAGTCTTTTGGTGCCTGCTCCTTTCTGCCACTGCCTACAGCTCCACTGGCCATGGCGGAGGCAACAAAGTGGCGCATCGGTAATTTCATTTTCCGTACAGCCTCGTACTCACACACCCACAGATTCTGATTCGGGCCTGCACAAATTAAAAATGCATTAAAGTCAAATTGCAGTGCAGCGAACGTGCATGGACAGTGCGTGTCAGAGATGTAAGTGTCAAACGTAGAAACAATGAAAAAGGATGGTGTATATTTTACTCTTTAAATGTTGCAAAAGTATAAATTTATGTATATTCTGCTTTAATACTGATTCCGACTCCACTGCTTTACGCTTCTGAAACGCACTGCCATGTGTCATTAAGTTGCATGTCACACAAAAGTTTTACAACTCTCTTAATATATTTACATGCTTGTAAGGGTAGCCTACGTCTTATATGATCAGAGTGACATCCATTCACAGAGGCATCGTCTGGGGTGTGAGGGACATAGACTGAATCTTGTCTCTGTTAGTTTGTCGTTAATATTCATTTAAATATTAAGAGCTTACCACACGTTGAAGACTTGAGATGCTGTTAAAACCGTTGAATAGTTTAAGGTGAAAGGCTCTTGTAATGCAATATCAAGACGAATAATTTCCTAATGAAAAATATTTAATTGAAAATATATGTAGTGGAGTCTTTTGATAAGAAAATTAAATGAAATAAATATTAATTTAACTATTTAATTAAATATTAGTTCCATTTTTTTTGAAATATTTAAGCTATTCTAGAAGAAAAAGGCAGTCGAAAATAATTGTATTTAGAACTAAACTTTCTATTGAACCTATTTAACTTTTCAAGTTTACTTTTCTAAATTTACGGAGTAAATTATTTATTAATAATATTTAGTAATTTATTTATTAATATAATATAATTGTAGCACTTAGTTTAGTCAGACACGTTCCCCTGCTCTAAAATTCTTTTTAATCTTTATCCTTGGAAATGACTTCTGAATGTAGTACTACCATTCCCATAGATTAAAAATCCCTTGCTTTAGTTTCCGTGTATCCACTCGGTCAACTAGCATATCTCCCATTAATAATTAATAATTATCAAACAGGCAAACAAACAAGAATTAGCTATCAACCTTTTCGCCACGAATTTCGCAGGATCTTCGGCTTAGTCGAGTCTTTGATAATGGCAGTATACGGCGGAAATTATCAGCTCATTTGGCAGTCGTCGCCACGAGGTTGAAAATAAATTATGCGACACTTGAGCCAGCCCTGTGCTCGGATGGGGACAATTCTGATCCAACCAATGTTCTTTGCTCCCTTACTCGATCCTTGAGGATTTATATACCAGTATATTTTCGTCCTGCTGTTCCCGTCCTGTACACATACAACTTGAACAAACACAGCCTGGGGTTATTTTATGGTTTTAAAACTTCCAGTCGAAACAAAAGGGTCAACATTATGATTTTATATAAGGAGGAGAGCCCTGGAACCCGTTTCCGTTTCTGTCTGCACTTGCCTTTGGGACCGATGAATGCTGTTGGCCAACAAGGTACATCTTACTTAGAGTAGAAACACACACAAACACAATGAAGTGTAACATTTTATATTGACATGTATGGGTCTGTTACTGTGTGTGTTCATGGGTTCAAGTGTGGGTGAGTACGTAATTCAATCGCAATCCCAAGTATTCCAAGTGCTCTGGTGCGTAAAGATGATGGGGCAAAGCTCTCCACACAAATCGTACTTCCCACAGCCCAACCCCTTCCGTCCGAATCCATCTTTCAACCTAGCTTTTAGTGTCAGTCATGGTGGATTGAGCAGCTGATTTTGGATTAGACGTACACCGCACTCCCGTTCCTCCTCTATCAAACATCTTAAATTTACATGTGTTGGCAATCCCGATATGTGATACAACGCAAAGAAATGTCATTTGCAAAGATTATTAATTCTAAAGCGCACTATGAGACACCAGGTTAATACCCGCTCTTCACACGTTCTTCCTGCCCCCTAATGTGAATTCTTAATATTTCCTGCTGCAGCTGGAACAACAATCGTCGATTTTTCTTCAGTGGGAGGACTCGTATGTAGCATATATTTCGACCAAGATGTTGCCGACCGAAGAAACAAAATTAAGAAAAGTTAGTAAAATCTTGTGCATTTTGATCTAGACATGGATACGAAAACATTAAACTTTTCGACCAAAAAAAGTAAAAGCAAGAAAACGTTTTGAAACTTATTGAAATGGTTGCCAACCCTCGTATCGATAGCCGCAAGGGAGCAACCAATATCGCAGACAAAGTGGTCGCAATTCAGAAAACTGATCGGAGCTGATTGAGTCCTTTCCACGACAGTTTGTATTATCGCTGCGGAAGAGCCATCGGTCCGTTTGATCCGAAAATTCCTTAGCGCGGCATTTGGACCGGATCAGCGAAAGTGCCTCATATTCATGCTGGAGTCGCTGAATGAGTGTGCCTTCCGTCGCGTCAACTTATACCTAATGTGAAGCATCCCTCCGGACACCGATTTAAACAATCGCGGGACTTCCTGTGGTACGGGCAATAGGGGCAGAAAAGCGTAGGAATAATGCATAGGGTTGCGCAAAGTCGTAAATGCATAATTTTGTACAAATTTTTGCATCATCTACCATATTCATCTACAACTTTACAGTCTGCTATTTTCACACATTCTACTAAATGGTGTAGAGTCAGAAAGCTTGTGGCTAACTTGCACTTGCACACACAGATTTTCATTAACTTAAAAGTCGGCCAGTTGTTGTACATAAGCCACACGGCAAAAGAGGGACTCTCAGAGCCCAGACATATTCTATAAATGAATTAATTAATGAATGAATTTCTCTCTCAACATTTAAACTTTCCAAACAGGAGCCGCAGCAGCAAAAGGTAAAGGCAGCACCCGCTGCACATAATAAATTTGGTAGAAATATAAAGTTTAACTGCCTC
Organism: Drosophila algonquin; assembly: GCA_035041765.1. Taxonomy (NCBI): domain Eukaryota; kingdom Metazoa; phylum Arthropoda; class Insecta; order Diptera; family Drosophilidae; genus Drosophila; species Drosophila algonquin. The sequence continues at coordinate 67,767 of JAWNKY010003402.1, forward strand.
TTGAAACTTTTTCCTTTTTCATGAAAATTTTTCCAGCAGAAACTCTATTATGGCCTCAAAAACGCTTGGCAAAGAACTGATGTACATACATATATCTATGTATGTATGTGGGTCCTTCCGCTTAAGCGTTAAATGCTGCTGACCCAAAGACAAAGTTGGAGAGCGAGCTCGATGAAAATTACAAATTGACTTCGTTAATTTGTTGTGGGACCTTTTTCTCCTGGCCCAGACATTATTTTCACACGGGCGATGTTTACCCAGACATCTAATACAACCCGCAGTCATAAAAATTGTTCACAGCCAAAAACAGACAAATAAAAGGCAGGGCGAAAGCATTGCCAGACATTTGAAAACGCTGAGTAAACAAAGATATCAGTTGCCATGGGTTGTTCCATAGACTGAGATAAGCTAGGGGGTTATTCCGCCCTTGTTATGCACTCACTCCCCACACTACCTACCAACCAGATGAGCCCTCATTTGCATGGCGTACTTCCAGGTGTCACTCTGCATATAAGGCTGGATAATTAACGCAATGCGATGGCGGAATGCTTTTATCATGGAAAGCAATTTGTTGCATGGACTCGTGCGGGTAGAAAAAATCAAACCACATTCAGGTAGTTCTCTGGAAAATGAAACTTGTAGTAAGATATTATTAACCAAAATGAGCCACATGGTTTTAAAGGAAAAAGGGGAAAAAGGCAGTGTTGGGAATATACATATGTACATTTCCATTCATATAATATATTGAAACGTATTCGGACGTCTTATTGGGCCATCGAAATATATTTTTTAGATCGAACCTCCCTCATATTAATCAACAAATGGAACGTGGATGTTGTGTTAGTTTCACAGAAGCGAACAACCGAAAGACATGTCCTATTGGAGCTTCGAGCATGTTCGATGGCAACGTGTGCTAACAGGAATGAAAGGAAAATTCCCTATGTTACAACATTTTTGGATTTCTGTGCTCTGTTAAGGGTTCTCTGTGAAGATAACTTTACTGTCAAACAGTTTTAAACATATCCGCCGAAGAGGGTCTGCAATTCAGTTCGTCGTGAATTCTGTAAGAGTGCGGCTTACGAAGCGGATGTATCATATATATATTTAAATCGGCAATTGCTGTAGTAGTTTTTTGAAGCTTACGTTTTGTAAGCTATAAAATAGGTCTACAATAAATTAAAAAAATCTACGAATAATACGCAAAAGGAATTATTCATTATTATTCAACATCATCCAAAAGTGAGAATTATATTTTATGTGTGAGAAAATGTATAAGAGAATTCATCAAGAAATCGGAAATATTGAAATCCAAATCAGTTCCTTCCATTACGTTATCTCAATAGCAAGTGAGTTTTCCACATAAAAATTGCAAAGAGTACTACATCTAAAGCTATTTTTAGCAACGGGAGTAGAAGCAGTCGCAGCAGCGTTTGACGATGTCTCGACAAACAATCAATATTTATGAGTTTAAATTGCTCCTCAAGTGGCTTACATACGTAGTATTGGATATGGTTCCACCCGGCTGACTGCGACAGTAAGTATGAAACGTTCGATTAACTTAAGATTTAAGAATTTCCAGACATTCGCCCAAATGAGCAGTATTTTCTTTATAATTTCACAATGAATAAAATGCACAATAAGGTACAATTATAATAATTATTATTACCAAGCTAGTCGATGACCTTCTGTGCAACTACATATCTATCTGTTTTTTATGCCGTCTCAAGAAAATTTCACATGCAATTTTGGGAATACAATTCAATTATTTGCAAATGTTCCAGAGAGTCTTCGATTTGATATTTGAAAACTTTATCCAAGAACAATGGGTCGAAAAACGATATTGTTTATTGTATCTGAAAGAGTTTTTACAGCTTCGGTTACTGAATCATCTTTTTTCAACAAAAACAATGCATTCTATGACTTTCTGCCTATTTTCCATGCAACCGTTACCGTTTATCGTTAACCGGAAATGTCCATATTGTTGGGTGCCTAAGGTTTCCGGTTCCCAATATGTGCCCGATACTTCTTTGCCACAGTTGCAATGGTCATTTTCGCTTATATCCCAGAGCGTTTATTTGCAGTCTTTCAGGCTTTGAGCCGATTCTTATACCCGGTACTCGATGAATATAGGGGTACATATATTAAATTTGTGGTGACAACGGATGTATGTAACGCCCAGAAGGAAGCGTATCCGACCCCATAAAGTATATATATTCTTGATCAGCATCAATAGCCGAGTTAATATATCCATGTCTGTCCGTCCGTCCGTCTGTCTGTCTTCATTAGCCCCTATATCTCAGAGACTATAAAAGCAAGAGAAACCAAATGTTGTATCCAGTTTTCCGTGTTATCACACTACTCCAAGTGTATTTCAAAATTTCAAAGATTTCCATTTTGGCCAAAATTAAATTCGTCCCTTTTGCGAACAGATAATGAATTACATAAATCATAAGATCACATTTATTCTGACTGAGTACCGGGCATACAGTGGCCTTTGCCGCGGCTAACAACGTTCCCTCTCGTTTAGACGTGTTTTTTCTGCTGCCATAAAAATTGATGGATACAAAATTAGCTTGGTTTGGGTTTTATTGCGGTTGCCTGTTCGTAGGACTTTTCTATGCGGGGATTCTAATAAATTATCTGAGAAAATAATTTAAAAGTCGTTAAATACATTTCGTTGTCGCTGGCATTGTACTAATTTCGGGAGTTTTAACATTAATGGGTGGATAGGATCCTGGCGGATGCAGTCACCTCGCTCAATCTTTTGTGCGGCACAGAATCGAAAGTTAAAGTAATTTAATTTATTTTTCTCTTTTTTTGCGGCACTTTTACGACACACACAGAGCAATGGAGTTGACAGTTTTCTTGTCGCTTTTTTATTTCATTGTTCCAAAGTTGTACCCTATATTCGTGGACGTAAAGGGTATACTGTAATTTTGAAAGTATATGTTACGGGCAGAAAGAATGTGTCTCTATCCCATTTTATTATCTTATTTTATCTGATCATTTCCAGGCGATCTGTTCCGATAAGAACTTGTCTTCCGTGTTCCCACAGATGTAAGCTGAGAATAGCAGCTAAAGCTTTATAGAAATATATATTTTTTTCTGAAGCACAATAGTTTTAAGCTGTTTCAAAACTTTTCGGCCAAGCAGAAAAGTAAAAGGCAATGACTGGCAGGGGTCCGGAGTTTAGGGGTCGGAGAAGAGTCAAGTGAAAAGTGTTTTTTTTAACTTTAATTTCATTAAAACCTTAAAAGTGGCGGTAATTTGAAAAGGACTCGACTTGACTCGAATAGCGCTCTTTCCACCAGTTCAGTCCACAGACAAAAACGTAAAAAATGCTAATTAAATCTAATGTATGTATGTACAGATTGTCTAACGCAGCAGGAAGAAAAATCTACTGAGAGTGAGGAAAATGGAATAAAAGTTGTATTTAATTTGAGCACTTTGACAGTGCAATGAGTCAAGATGATGGAATAAATGGTTTTGTGAGAAAAAAAATTAAGTACTTACAGACTTGAAGTTACTTCAATTGGGAATCGCTTTATTTAGTAAAAGTTTTCTGAAGCCCATGGCTTGAAGATTAGAAATATGAACCTTAACGGTTAATTTTGCATCCCTTCCCCATCTTTGGCTTACAACTTATATCGGCGTTTTAGTTAGGGTTGTTTTACTGTACAAAATACGGAGAACTTCTTTTTAAGAACCGGAACAATACATTTTCCACATCTCTCAACAACCCTCACCATCAAACAATCTCACCCATCACATAACTATATTAATATCCGACACAGCATTTACTGCATTAAAGTTACGTCCGTCCGCCAAATTCAATAAACTGATAAATAGAAAAAAGAAATGCATTTTTTTTAAATATCCTTGAATAGTGCAAAATTCACCTAATAAATAACTGCAGAGTAGAAAATGCAAAAATATATATTTTTTTTAAATCCGATGTACAAAGAAGAGAAAAAAAAACGGCGGAAAACGCAAAAGAGAAAAAAGTGAAAGACATAAACTGTAAGTCGATAAAATCTGATACTAATGGAAAACAGGGGATAAAATCAAATAAATTCCATACGAAGTAGAGGAATCGAAATTATAAATTATATTTATATTTTCTCCAGTCACAAAAAAAGCGTAAATACATGTACGTATTTTAATTTTATAAAATGCTCTCAAATTGATTTAATACATACCTAATGAAGAGAAAATATGTATAAATAATATATATTTTAGAAAGCAGATTTTTTTGAATGATAAAACTACTAAGAAAATAGCAGACAATAATAATCTTGTACAATCCCAATGAATAATACCTCGAATAATGAAGTAATGCAAGAGAAATACATATATTAATTTAAAGGAAATATTATTTAAACTTTAATTAATCAAAAACTAAGAATATCCAATCCAAGAAAACTGTTAGCTTTTTAAATGAAATTCTCCCATCTTGATTTTCGGTTTCCCTTTTGTTAGAAAAACGAAGAACAGCTGAAATTCGTAGCCACTTTGCTGCTTGCTGGATTTTTTTTGGTTTTTGTTTTTTGGCCAAATTGTTGCCAATTCTTCTACTGACACTGCTTCCTTTGTTACCAGTGCAGCTGCTGCTTGACAAGAGCGACAAGACCAGTTTAGTTTTTATTAGTTATATGCTAACAGATTGAAGGACACTTTTTGTCTGGCTATGTAGAATTCGTCTAAATTGTCTGCTCTTGAGCATAATAAGTAAAAAAAGATAATGTCAGAAAAAAAAATAGAATAATACAAGAGTAAGATTTATTTCGTTTTGTCTATAGCCTTGGATACCCAACATTGTGGGGTAATTAGAAAGTTGTGGCGATATTATTGATCCGCTCTGACCCAGATTAAACACTCTAATAGAAATGGTCATTCTCTATGATTCTGCCTTATTAGTTCAGACAGACGGACGGACAGACGGACGGACAGACAGACATGGGTACTACTACTACTACTACTTTATGGGGTCGGAAACGCTTCCTTCTGGGCGTTACAAATGTCCACTATCACCACAAATCTAATATATCCCTATACTCTTCGAGAACGGGGTATAAAATGGTTGTAGTTGTTCCTGGGTTCAAGATTGTTTCTAAGAATTTGTACATAAAAGCCATAACGCACTAAGGTCGTTCGATTAATATATAATTTGAATTCATAAATATCACTAGTTTTGAATGCTTTTTACCGCTATCCCGAACACCGCTATAAATCAATATGCATGCGTTTACAAAAAGACAATCCCAAAGATTACATATGTATCTGTATTACATATCTTACATGTTTTCTGGATTATGTTCAGGGTTGATATTTAAAGGCCCTAATGCCAAAGTATCAATAGTCCATTCGCCTCTTCTACTCTATCTAAGAAGAAATCCAGGCCAGATCTTAACGCATCTATGTATACATACATTTTTTTTGGTGGCCCTAGGGCATCATTTAATAACTGCCTTTCGTCCCAAGTAATAGGCAACCGAACTGTTCCTTCCACACATTTTTAAGCATTTTAAAACCGGAAAGCATACATTTCAAGAGATTGAAATCATAAATAATAAAACAGGAAATTCTCTAGAATTCCCTAAATTTCAATATTTTAGGTATAAAATCTGGTATTAAACCTGTGCTCTTCTCTTCGTAGAGTCCTTTTCCCAAAGGAAAAAAACATATGAAATTCTGTATATTCAAATTATGGATTGTGAGTGTTTGTGAAAATGTCATCCAGGAGGGTGTGAACCAATGTGATATTAATTTTGAGGTACGCACTTAAAGCTCCTGAACAGTTGTCAAGTTGCATTTTCTAGCCCAACTAGATTATTTCGAACAACAATGCTTTAAATACATCATCCATTTGTCAATTGTCTTAGCAATGCAGTTGCCAATTTTCCGGCCAAAGATACTTTCAAAATGCCAAAAGTCTTTCAGGCTTTGAGCCGATTCTTATACCCGGTACTCGATGAGTATAGGGGTACATATATTAGATTTGTGGTGACAACGGATGTGTGTAACGCCCAGAAGGAAGCGTATCCGACCCCATAAAGTATATATATTCTTGATCAGCACCAATAGCCGTTTTGATATATCCATGTCTGTCCGTCCGTCCGCCCGTCCGTCTTCATTAGCGCCTATATCTCAGAGACTATAAAAGCTAGAGCAACCAAATGTTGTATCCAGTTTTCCGTGTTATCACACTACTCCAAGTGTATTTCAAAATTTCGCCCCGCCCCCTTCCGCCCCCACAAATAACGAAAATCTGTGGAATCCACAACTTGTAAGATAAAAGAAAAGCAAAAACGCATAATCATGGAAAATAACCGTATTTACCAGATTGCCGAATTTGGATCAGGTCGGATCATTATTATAGCCAAAAGGAACAAATTAAATTTCAGTCGCTACGCAACGCCTGCCAAGCGCTTACTCATGCCCTCTCCCTCGCACACACTTCCACGCCTCGTATGTGTAGTTATACATGTACATTAAGAAATGTAGAAGCTGATGTAAAAATTAAATGTAAACCACAATAAAAACAGATAACATTTAATTTATAAAAATATAGCAAAGGGTTCGACATAATTTTTTTAAGATTTCCATTTTGGCCAAAATTAAATTCGTCCCTTTTGCGAACAGATAATAAATTACATGAATCATAAGATCATTGGCTTGGTTTGGGTTTTATTGCGGTTGCCTGTTCGTAGGCCTTTTCTATGCGGGGATTCTAATAAATTATCTGAGAAAATAATTTAAAAGTCGTTAAATAGATTTCGTTGTCGCTGGCATTGTACTAATTTTGGGAGTTTTAACATTAATGGGTGGATATGATCCTGGCGGATGCAGTCATCTCGCTCAAACTTTTGTGCGGCACAGAATCGAAAGTTAAAGTAATTTAATTTATTTTTCTCTTTTTTTGCGGCACTTTTACGACACACACAGAGCAATGGAGTTGACAGTTTTCTTGTCGCTTTTTTATTTCATTTTTCCAAAGTTGTACCCTATATTCGTGGACCTAAAGGGTATACTGTAATTTTGAAAGTATATGTTACGGGCAGAAAGAATGTGTCTCTATCCCATTTTATTATCTTATTTTATCTGATAATTTCCAGGCGATCTGTTCCGATAAGAACTTGTCTTCCGTGTTCCCACAGATGTAAGCTGAGAATAGCAGCTAAAGCTTTATAGAAATATATATTCTTTTCTGAAGCACATTAGTTTTAAGCTGTTTCAAAAAGAAATCGTCGGCCAAGCAGAAAAGTTGAAGGCAATGACTTGCAGTGGTCCGGGGTTTAGGGGTCGGAGAAGAGTCAAGTCAAAAGTGTTTTTTTAACTTTAATTTCATTAAAACCTTAAAAGTGGCGGTAATTTGAAAAGGACTCGACTCGACTCGAATAGCGCTCTTTCCACCAGTTCAGTCCACAGACAAAAGCGTAAAAAATGCTAATTAAATCTAATGTATGTATGTACAGATTGTCTAACGCAGCAGGAAGAAAAATCTACTGAGAGTGAGGAAAATGGAATAAAAGTTGTATTTAATTTGAGCACTTTGACAGTGCAATGAGTCAAGATGATGGAATAAATGGTTTTGTGAGAAAAAAATTAAGTAATTACAGACTTGAAGTTACTTCAATTGAGAATTGCTTTATTTAGTAAAAGTTGTCATTTTAAAACCGGAAAGCGTACATTTCAAGAGATTGAAATCATAAATAATAAAACAGGAAATTCTCTTGAATTCCCTAAATTTCAATATTTTAGGTATAAAATCTGGTATTAAACCTGTGCTCTTCTCTTCGTAGAGTCCTTTTCCCAAAGGAAAAAAACATATGAAATTCTGTATATTCAAATTATGGATTGTGAGTGTTTGTGAAAATGTCATCCAGGAGGGTGTGAACCAATGTGATATTAATTTGAGGTACGCACTTAAAGCTCTTGAACAGTTGTCAAGTTGCATTTTCTAGCCCATCTAGATTATTTCGAACAACAATGCTTTAAATACAGCTACTTCGAATATGAAACTTTAGTTGCTCGTTCCCGAATGTTCTTTTTTGTCTCTCGAGACCGAAGTACATTGAAAGAGTCCCGTTAAACCTCACCTGTGTCGCTTTAACGACAGTGACAGTGACGGAGCATACGCCGATCAATTCCAATTTCCTTCCCAAACGCTTCAGTTGTGCTCTGTGCTGATAGTTAGGCATTAATGGAAATGGTTGCTGGCTGCCCAGCCACTAAGAGCCGTTCAGAGCAGAGATAATTGGTGTTGCAACTGTTGCTGGCTCTCCGCCACGAACTGTGGTGTGTTGATGAAACACCTCATTGTCATTCTCATCATCATATCATGTAATAGTTGCAGTTGCTTTCCTCACTTTCGATGCAAATCAAATCAGATTTTACATTTCCATGCTATACAAGCCGCATGCCTAGGGCACCGCGATATCAAACACAACTTTGGGTTTAGGGTGAAAACAGCAATAAACAATAATCTACATCTCAATCTAAGCCTGGCGAAAATGCTGAAGACCGTAAGTCCAGCGTAAGCGCTGGCGCTTACCTCCGGCTCGGTCAATGCACACGCCGAGATCTGCACCTTTGTTAACGAGACATTTTGAGACGACCAACGGCGTTGTCCAACAGGAGCAGGGAGTGGGTGGCTACGACGCCTCCGGGTTCTCCCAGTACTACAGCCCTGAGGGCCAGCTCATCCAGCTGATCTACACGTGCGACGAAAATGGCTTCCAGCCTAAGAGCGAGAACCTGCCCACGCCACCACCCATCCCGGAGGTCATTCTCAAGTCGCTGGAGTGGATTCACAACCACCCAGAGAATAACGAGAAGTACCAGCACCACAATCACCACGGCCACCACGTTCATAGTCACGTTCATAGTCACTGTCAAGGCCATTGCCAAGGCGACGAGCAGGGTAAACAGTTTTTGCAGCAGTGACAGTCGCAGTCGCAGCCGCTGCCAGTGCTCCGGCTCTCTGCTCGCTCCGGTCTCAGCGCTGGCAGCAGCCTCTGGTCTTACCTACAAGATCAAGATTTAAATTATTCCCGCCCCAAGATTGTGACTCGTGCTTCTATTCATGTTGTTGAGTCCCTCGTCCTCGTCTGTCCGCATCGAGTGGCTCTAGTGTGTGTCATCTCACTTCGTCATCTCTGTTTTCAACAGAAGGAGCATTCAGCAGACACACCAGACATCAGCTGATCTATATACTTCGCGGATCCTCTTTCCACACACACCACATTGTATATAGTAAAGACCAACATGCTCCTGGAGCGCTCGACGGCATGTCACACCAGAAATACTTATAATGTAATAAAAGAACGAGAGGGAACGTTGTGAGCCGCGGCAAAGGCCGCGGCTCTAGCTTATACCCGGTACTCAGTCAGTATATATATACATACATATATGAGCCTACGATTTATGAAATTTATTATATGTTCTCAAAAGAGACGAAAATAATATTTAAATTAAAAAAATAATTTTTTTGGAATTTTTATACATGTTTCCATTTTTGTTTACATATGCTTTGTATACCTGCGCCTTCATTTCTACATGACATGTATAACTACATATTTGAGACGTACAAGTGTTTAGGACAGAGCGAGAGAGGGAGGGGGCATGAGTCAGCGCTTGGCAGGCGTTGCGTAGCCACTGAAATTAAATTTGTTCTTCTGGCCATAATATTGATCCGATATGATCCAGATTCGGCAATCTGGTAGATATGGTAATTTTCCATGATTCTGCGTTTTTGGTTTTCTCGTATCTTAAAAATTGTGGATTCCACAGATTTTCGTCCTTTGTGGGGGCGGAAAGGGGCGTGGCAAAATTTTGAAATACACTTGTGCAGGTGTTTGGTATCACAGGAGCTTGGATAGAAAGTTTGGTTGCTCTAGCTCTGATAGTCTCTGAGAACTAGGCGTCAAAAAATTCGAATGGGCAAAGCGGATGGGGTCGCGTGTGAGAGAGAGCGAGAGGGAATGATGAATTTCGAAATGGTTTTCTTCATTGTAGCTATAATAATTATCCGATCTGATCCAGACTCAACACTCTGATAGAAATGGTCATTTTCTATGATTCTGCGTCTTTAGTTTTCTCGTATCTTCAAAATTGTGCATGCCACAGACTTTCGTCCTTTGTGCGGGCGGAAAGGGGCGGGGCGAAATTTTGCAGCACATTTGGAGTAGTGTGATCACACAGGAGACTGGATACAAAATTTGGTTGCTCTAGCTTTAATAGTCTCTGAGATATAGGCGCAAATGAAGACGGACGGACAGACGGACGGACGGACGGACGGACGGACAGACAGACATGGCTATATCGACTCGGCTATTGAAGCTGATCAAGAATATATATACTTTATGGGGTCGGAAACGCTTCCTTCTGTGCGTTACACACAACCGTTATCCCCACAAATCTAATATACCCCTATACTCTTCGAGTACCGGGTATAAAAATAAAATGTAATATCGTTGTTTCTATTATGACTGCCTCTGCTCCAGCTACAACCCCAGCGCCATAGTCTACCCAAGCATATGGCCGGGCCTTCAGCGTTCAGTTCCCTTTGGGTCCCAGCTTCTCTCTCTCTCTCTTTCTCTCCGTCGAAAGACATAACGGCTCAAGCTGGTGTGAAATGAAGCATAAGTAACAAGCGGTCGTAGTACTTCTTTTTCTCTACAAATTTTCTAATTTTTTATTGTATGTTCGCTGCATGAGTATAAAATGCACAATTATTTATAATCTTTTGTTTAAGTAAAGCGGAGGAATAGTTTTACAGTGCATTGATGTCGACAAGTCAAGAATTTCGTAATGTTGGGCTCCGATTTGTTGTGATTCACTCCTTGTTTAAACGAAATACATCGGATTTTTCTCCATCAACTGTAGAACAATCCGTCGCTTTTCATACTCCTCCTTGGGAGAACGGAAGTTTTTGGAGCTGAAAGAAAGCAATATATATAAATACATATACGAATTTCAGGACGAATATAATACGCACCCAGTCAGATAGACCCGCCCACGTGCGGCAGCTAAATGTGCTAGGTATACCGGAGCCGGATACGACACGGCGCGGTTGCAACGTGGAAACATATGACATAGATCGTATGTCAATTGCTGTAGGAGATCAATATCCAGTTTGCCCGAATTCTCTATCACATTATAGCGCGTTGGCCTGGCCGTCCCCTGAATGGCCTGGTGACTGACCAGAAAGAACAGCATTTCACCAGGGTGGACAATGGTGCGATCTACGATGGTTCCCGGACCCACATTGTTATACTTATTGAATTGGGACGGAGTGCCAGTTGAAAAGAAGCGCGTGTGATGACGTTTAACAACAATAATGCAGCAAATCTTGGGATTAATGTGCATCTGAAAGGAGGCGGATAGAAAATAACTATGCTTCTGCCAGCAAAAGTTCAAAGGATATGTACCTTGCAGCAGGCCGCAGAAATTCCCCTCAACTCTTCATTCTTGATTTTGGGAAACTGACCATCGCTGACACCATCACGATAATAGACAATGTGCTCGGGATAGCAGTTCCGGAACCGATGATAAACACGCAAATGCGCAAGGGTTATCGACTCCATGTCCTCGATCTCCTCCAGGGCAGAGCGTTGCAGGCGATATTGCATATTTTATGACGCCCCGAAAGGATCGTGGGAGGCGGAAACCCCCACCACACTGGGGATTTCACGCTGATCGGGCGAAGGATGAGTGACATCGGCACCCAAAAACATGGCATTCGTCAGTAGAGTGCGCTGGTCATCCTTTAACTTGTGATTGACGCCGTTCAGCTTGGAATTGACCTTAAGTAGAATGTTGCCAACACACTGGGGGTTCACTTTCCGCTGGGCAGTGTTCTGCTTGATGCATTGTGTCAGAATGCCGTACTTCAGTTCAGCTTTTTGCTTCACGAAATCATAGGTGGTCCCGGAATCCGGTATAATAACGAACACCAAATCGCATTGGTTTCGTTTGAAATCCGCAAAAGAAACTTCTAGGTCCCGTTCATTCTTGTTCATCCGTATCTCGGCCTTTTTATCCAGGCACAGATTGACTTTGCGACTCAGAGTAAAGACCTGCAAGGAGAACATTTTTTGATATTCGACGTTCCGATGCCAGCACCTCACAACTCACGTATTCTTTGAAATCGTGCACCTGCTTGTAGACCATCCTTCCACCATAAAGTATAGCCCACTTGTGGTCCCTCGGCTTGGTAGCAAAGAATTTCAAAGGATCCATGCGCCACGAACCGTTCCTCACGGAAACTAAACTGTTTCCATTATATTCCACCATCGGGGGATTTAGGATCCGTGTTTGCACCGTGGTGAAATCGTTCTCCAAGCGAATGCCGAAGCGGGCGATGGTTGGATCCAAATTATGCTTAAAGTATGAAAGCAAGTGCATAATCTTGGATTTCCTCTCATTCGTTGATGTGGCAGTATATTTTATCATGGACGCCACCTGAGCGACCTGATCTTTGCGCTGCAATAGGAAACATACATACATAAAACAAACCAGCAATCCTGAGGAGTGCACAGAACTCACATTGAGCAACTGGCCATCTTCGATTCGACACAGTTCTATGGGCAAGTAAATCACTTTTAACGGAGACCCAACATGCAAGCAGAGTAAATTCGGAAATCGTAAATTATAGCCCCGAGATGCGAAGTAATTTTCAACGGTCGTCTTTTTCTCATCAAGCTCAAAGGTTTGTCTGCTGGCCGGAAGTTTGGAAAGGCCGATGACTCTGAAGACGATCGGGGCTATGTCAAAGCACGCTGGTGGCTCATAAATGACATTGAGACCACTCAGAAATGAATCGATATCTTGTCGCTTGTCCTCAAGAATAGTTCTCTCATCAATTTTCTGCACATGATACCGTTCAATATACTTCAAGACCGATCGTATGCCTATCGGAAAATAGCTGCAAAGGGGGATATGGCCACTGCAAACGTTGCACTGCTCACCCAAGGACTGACATCACGCACCTGTTCAGAGAGCCAAGCGAGCCTCGCAGCCATCGCCAAGCTGATAGGTTTTTCCAGGATCGGACCTCTTGAAGAAGGAGCGACCAGCGCGAGTAGCGGTCACTATGGCAGGGCGACGTCCAGAGCAACAACCTCGCAGAACCTGCATGGCTCTGCATCGGTTTATCGTATATCCTATCTTTACAATCAGCTGCAAAAGGGGATATGGCACTGCAATTAGTTTCACTGCTCGCACGATGGCTTGAGCATCACGCACCATCGTTCAGAGCGCGCATATCGCACCTCCAGCTGCTCAATCTCCTTTAGTTGTACAGCGTACAACAGCGTCACGACCGTAGAACGTCGGTCGACGCTCGGAGTGCGATCTTCAGAGCAACGTAGTGGTATGTAACTGATTGCATTGTGCATCGTAAGTTTAACATCCTCACAAGTAATTGGACAGCAACTTAGATTCTCCGCCGTGTGCTGAGGCGCGCCCATCGTAGGCGGCAATCGCACCGCCCAAATGCTCAACTCTGTACTGGCTCAGAGGCGTGCACGTAGAGCCTGGACAGACTCGGCTGAGATCTATCAGTCCCTGGGCTAGCACCGTGGCGTCTGCAGGCAAGTTGCTCTGTTTGCAGCAACTTCGTCCGGGCTCGGGCTCCACGTGTCTGGGTCTGGCGAGGCGGCACATGCAGACCTCGTCCCTGTGCTCTCTGGGTCTGAGGCGGCATAGGCAGACCTCGTCCCTGGGCTTTTTGGGTCAGACTCCTGTGTGTCTTCCATTCTTCCTGCTGCTCTTTCTGCATCTGCAAACCAGAGGCAGAAGGACCTCCATATTCTCCGTCTGCATACGCACCAGCAGCTACAGATTTGTAAGTGGAAGAAGTTAAGTATTCGATCCATGGACCTATGCAACAAACATCTAAAACAAAAAACCCTCAATGGACCGCAATTTATCAAGAATTCATCTCAAACTATTTGCCGATCAGACACTTATTTTGTGATTGAATTTAAAGGCTTCATTTTACCGATATTAAAGGGAAACAATCGAGTATGCCTTTGAACAAAATGTCAAATTTTGCTAACTTGTTTTTGTTTAATTCGGCCGAAAAATTACCCTCTAGAGGTAGCTTTTCTCCTGTATCCTCCTTATTAAAGCAAAAACAGAAAATCGCGATTCATCTAGAGGTCCTTGTTTCGCGGTTTTTGGAGCACTGCCCATAATAACAGCCCTCTCGAAGATGTCCCCCAACAGTTGACACTACTTAAATCCCTCCAAAAGGTAGAGAACAATCCTTCACATACCTCTTAGCTGAAGCGGTTGTAGCGGCTTCGCGGTCTGCGGCTTCTCGATTTCCTGCCTCATTGCTTCGGATTTCTCGGCGTTCAGCTTGTATTCTGATCGGAATAAATTTGTTTTATTTCATTATGCCAATTTTTGATATTAATTTTTTATTTTACTCACTATTTTCTTTTTCCATTTTTTTTCGGATTTTAGATGTTTACTGGACGACTGAATGGTTTTGAATGACTGAAATATTTATTTCCTGTTGGCTGATGATAAACTTTTTCCTCTGAATACGTTTGACGTATAACACTATGCTGTGTGATCTAGTAATTGACGCTGTTGGTAAATGATTAAATTTCATCAGGTGTGCAGTTAGCTATTGCTCAAAAAAGTAATTTTGCGATTTAACTATCCTAACTTTAATTTAATTTAATTATTAATATTAATTTAACTATTTGTATACCCGGGGTACTTAAAAAGTCAATAAATTAAGGACAAGAATTAGCATTAGAACATATGTACATATGCATGTAAATAGCGGTCGTGGTAGCTCTCTTTTCCTCCATGCTTTTCCCATCTCTCATGACAATTGCGAGCAAACTTAAGAGAGATCGCGAAGAAATCGCAATAACCAAACAATGAATTCGTTCTTGTTGCGAAAAGCGACACCAAAAGACAAAGGAAAAAGAGCATGCCGCAAAATAGAGCCGCGGCTCCCTCCCTCTCGCTTTTCATTGGCTTATGCTACGTTATTGGGTGTTTTCAAGCACTTGGTAAAAAATTCTTTCGTTATTGAATCATTATTACACTACTTTTATACTTTTATCATCATTTGACCTTGTCATCATTTGAGTACGTGTAACCAAGTTAGTGTAGTCATAGTTCTGCCAAACACCCCAAAGAACACCGTCTCGTTGATCTTGTTCACTTTTATCATATTCAAAGTATTTTCCATTGAATGGATTTGGAACTTTAATAGCAAGAGAATTGAACAATTTTAAAAAATTAAAATAACACCCTTAGTTTTTACAAATTGACATATGTGTACCTGTGTCCGCAGTTGCGACTGTTCCTCATCCGAGAACTTTAGCGCAATATCGTTTTTCATCAGTGACGGGGGCGTCCAAACTGGAAAACTTCATAATCAAGTGATAATCAAATGATAATATAATAAGTATCCAGCTGTTCCTGAACATTTTCCCATCTGGTAGATCCGTTAATATCTTGAAGTATAATGAACAGCTGGGGACGCTCGTATTTAGTTACTTGTGAGGACATCGTTGGGGCATGTTTCGGGAAGATTCTTCGCCGATTGATTAATTTGCACTCCGGAAATTGCTTTCACTTGCTCTGTGAGGTCCGTAGTTTGTTCGTCACTATTTATTAATTTCAAATTGCTGTTCAGCATCAATAGCGGAGTCGATATAGCCATTTCTGTCTGTCCCTCTTGTTGTACACCTAGTTCTCAGAGACTATAAGTGCTAGAGCAACCAAATTTTGTATCCACACTCCTGTGATATCACACTGAATTAAATTTCTTTCAAAATGTTGATACGTCCAATTCAGTCCCCATGAAGGTACAAGAAAATCAAAAACGCAGAATCGTAGAATCAGATCATATCATGTTATAGCCAGACGAAACAAATGAAATTTCAGTAGATACGTTATAGAATTTCTTAAATATCTCTTTGTATTTCTGAGCACTTTCTTTTCCCACACTGGCTTTGTATTTTTGGTCGGGCTGCGTCGCACCTTTGAGATTTCTTAGTGTTCAGTGTTAAGACTTCGGCTGATCATGTCGGACATGATGGCTGTTTAAAAACAAACAAAATAAAGGATAATACAGTCCACTCAAAATTTAGAACTAATACATTTGTGTTCCGTGAACATCGAAGTGGTTTATTCATCATGCACATAAATGTTAGAATAGTTCCTGGTTCCTAAATAAGTGGCAAATTAATTTTCAATATAAATTAATTTGAATATTATTCTGTGTAAATGCAAATAAAAGCAGTTCCATTTAAAATATTATTTTGTAAAATATTAGGTTGTAAAATCATTAATATTTAAGAAAGGAAATATTGCAAAAAGCACAGAAACATATTTAGCTTAAAATAAAAAGCATTACATAACTATTCTTAAATTTATTGAGAAGTATCAAAGTCCTTAACCGTCTGTCGATATGAGTAAATATGGAGATCTCCAAGACCATTACATTATTGCTAGAATGAGGAAACAAATTTCCCAGTAGAGACCTAGCTATTGGCAGTGTTGATCCACTGAAACTTATCATTATTTTTCGATCTTATTAGGCTGTGCGAATAAACCCTAATTTAGATTTATTTTTGTTTTACTTCTTTGCAGGAGTTTGTATCCTCATTACGATTATTCCTGAGTCCCCATGAGCTGATAGGTAAATTATTGGACTAAGTACCTGAGAGCAAACTCAGGAATTTCACTTGAACTCCAATTTGCATCCAGAAGCCGTTGGCTCTCAAACAATGATTGCCTAACTAAAACGACTAACTGATGTAGAGAGACAAGAGGAGGACTTCCGTGCCCGCCGGTAGACCAAGAACGGACCGCTGGAAGAGCAATCTTCCTAATCAGCGCTTTGAATCATTGTCTTGTTTTTCATCCTTTGGTCTTCGTAGTCGTAATTCAACTCTCCGACTGCCACTCAATATGCACAGATCTTCTGCTGACTGGAGAATTTATTTATTTAATTAACATTTAATTGCTAACTAAGGATTAAAATATTATCATTAAAGGGAAATATAAAACATTAAAATAAAGAAAACTGTTTTAAAAATTCGATTATTCAAGATGATATTAAATATTAAGGGATATTTTGGTGATACGGAATAGTAAAATAAATAAGGGTAAGCGAAGAGGCCAGAAAGTACGGGTAGGTCAGGAAGGAACCGCAAAGTTAATCTACTCCAAAATAGTTTGGAAGTCCACAATCCCGGGAAGGAAACATCACACCATTGGATACTCTGCGATGGTGCAACGAGGGTACGCCAATAAGTTATAGGCTCAATCGGAATGGTGGTAAGAATCTGCCAGAGTCCCAGCTTAGATAACCAGTGAAACATAATGAAATTTGTTTCAGATTCAATAGGAATTTACTGCTTCAACATTTTGTGTTCTTCATCAGCGGTAACGTTCAGCAGTTCCTCTGCTTTGACGCCGACAAGTCAAAAATTTCATAAGATCCTAAGAATAAACATCTAGGTCACGTTCATATTTTTTATCCAGGCATTCATCCTTCTTAACCAGGCACACATTTACGATGTGACTCAGAGTAACGACCTGCAAGGAAAACATTCTTTTTTTTTGACATTCCAATTCATGTATTCTTTAAAATATTGTACCTGACCATCCCACCATTAAAATGTATAGCCCACAAATGGGCTCCTTGACATAGAAGCAAAGAATTTCATACGATCCACCATCTGTGGATTGAGAGTCCATTTTTGTACAGTGATGGAATCGTTGTCCAAGAAAATGACGAAACGGGCGATGGTACATAAATGCTTGAAGTATGAAAGCAAGTGAATATTCTAGGATCTCTCTCATTCGTTGATTTGGCAGCATATTTCATCAATGTCACGCATAGATGAAACAAACCAGCAATCCTGAGGAGTGCACAGAACTCACATTGAGCAACTGGCCATCTTCGATTCGACACAGTTCTATGGGAAACTAAATCTCTTTTAACGGAGATCCACTCCGCTCCAGTTCAGTCCTGGCCCAGACCAGCGGGTCAGACGGGGCATAATGATTAAGTTGAACGTAGCGCATAAATCCTTAGACCCTGTGGATTGAATTAAATTTCGCATGCATGCTGTATATGCAGAGCACTACGTGTCCAGGTCGACGGAGTCATATGACTTTGCCTGCGAAATCAGGAGGCAAGCATCCAGCAAGGCAAGGTTTCAACCCGTTGAAACTTCCGCCAAGTCACGTGGCTCCATCTACTATGTCCGTGAGTCGTCGTTTGCCTTTTTTCACGCTTACTTTATTTATCTTTATTTTTGAACCGCAATCTTTAATAGAGCTTCAATGAAGATTTTAAGAAGAAAGAGAAAACCGCATAGATGTAATTCTCTGTCTTCATTAAATTATAGGCGTGTTCTTGAACTCTCAATTGTACATTTTGACCCCTGCACAAGTCGACATTTACCATAAGAACAATCTGCACATTAGCATAAATAACACGGAGAACACTCATACATACTCAGACACTCATACACTTATACTTGTACACACTTATACACTTATGCTCACTTACAAGGATATGAAATTAAAATGACGACAAGCAGCTTCATTAACAATGTTCCCCCTGCAGAGGTCGCTCCCACTACCTCCGTTGAACTCCTCTGCAGTGACCACCTCATTTCAACTTAAATTTTTTAACTGGATGTTTTTTACCCTTTACTCGTAGGTAGTGGTGTATATTGTACTTAAAATGGATTAATGTGCTTCTGATTGCATAAAGAACTTGCCATTTAGAACTTTATTAACATCTTTTAAGGTATCTTCCTAATCCGACTTAATAAAAGTGCTCGGATAATCATAACAGAAAGAATGAGGAAAATAAGGTCCCAGTTATCAAGTTTTTCTCACTCTTAATGTTTCTCCCAAAGGCAATCAACAGGGGAGGACGGGGTTTTATTTTCTGTCCTGTCATTCGTTAGTCCCATGTAGCGTCATTCCCAAAACTTGCGTGTATACGTTATAAGTTTTATTCTAAGTAATGGATATCTCATTATCGAAACACTCTACTATAGCATTCGCTTTTGTGTTTCCGTTTCTTTTTTATGCAGAAGAAATGGGACAACCCTCCACAACGGGCGGATCGCCCGGCGCACAGGAT
The DNA here is from genome assembly GCA_035041765.1 of Drosophila algonquin. NCBI lineage: Eukaryota > Metazoa > Arthropoda > Insecta > Diptera > Drosophilidae > Drosophila > Drosophila algonquin. The sequence goes on from JAWNKY010003402.1 coordinate 86,914, forward strand.
CCAAAGCAGACATGCTACCTGGAAACGTATCTGGATTGGTCGGCACGTCTGCGTCTGTTTGTTTGCAATGAGATACTGTTGTCAAGTCTGGGCTACAAAAGGAGCGGGGAACGTCCACTGCCATCCAGTCCTGGCCCAAAACAGCGGGTAAGACCGGGCACGGTGCTCAAGTTAAACGAAATGAATACTTGGACCCTGAATTAAAATTTCCATGCATGCTGAATATGCAGAGCACTACGTGTCCAGGTCCACGCACACGGAGTCAGATAACTTTGCAAGGAAAATCAGGCTGAAGGCAGCCAGCAAGACAGTCGGACAGGCAGCTAAGCAAGATGGCTTATAATTTATGCCGTTCATCTAACCATTGGCAACGTCTAACTAACTTCCGTAATCAAATAAATATTTCATTTAAAATCCTACACCCTGGGATCCCATCGCTTTGTTGGGAACATCACCATTACAGTGTGGCGGCATCGGAGCCAGGCCGTGGAGCGGTTGAGTGGAGTGGCCCAGTATTGTCTGCTTAAAGGTAACTGCAATAGCGCCACAGCTATTTTCGAATTCCTAGATTCACCGGCGATAGCGAGACTGAAAATTACGGTGAGCCGAATCCCGAATCAACAATCAAATGTTCTCGTCGATAATTACCATTATTGGCTGAATAAATAATTTAAATCTGTAATAAATCACGCCCTCAATGCTGAATGAAAATACTCCTAATCTATTGTGGTATGCCAGTAAAAAAAAGTATAGTTTATGTGGTATTTATTTTTTTATGTAATAAAAAATGAAAAAATCGAATTACGATCGCAATTTATGTCCAAAGCTAATAGTTTTTTAATTAAAATTAAGTTCGATTCTGATAGGAAATAAAATATATAAGAGTATATCATAATTAAGAATTAAATCATGAAATCATTAGTTACATATATTCAGTCGTATAGATATGGTTAATTTAATTTACCAAATGGAATCGTTGAATTACAGTTTAAGTCAAAACATTTTTTCTACTAAGTTTCATACACAACATTTGAACATATCCCAGCAAACTCATTTTAATTAAATATATCCATCCTTTCATCAACCTTTGGAGGAGCAATCGTTCAACTTTTCCACAGATTTCATTACATTTCATTAAATTTCGAAAATTATTCTCTTAGCTAAAATTATTACCGCAATATGCTTCCCTAACCAAGGTTTCTAGATAAGCTCATGGCGAAAAAAACTATATAACTTTCTTAAAGAAATCTTTAATGTGCTCATGTTCAATTAAATTTTTAAAAGAATAAATTTTTTAAGACTCATTGCTTCAAATATTCAAAGAAACTAAGTCTTCACCACTCAAAATAAACTAACCTTAAATTCAAACTTCTTAACTTTCCAAGTTCTGAGGTTTAGACAAAAGCCAACGCTAGATAACAACGGCAATCAGAAGAACGTGCGCCGACAGAAATTTGGGGAACAAATGCTAGAAATTAAAATAGACGAAAATTTTATAGGAAAAGTACGTGGCAAGGCGTCGAAATAGGTTCGTTCATAATTTAGATTGCAAATGGCGATGTAAAACTTTAATTGAAGTGGAAGCACAGCTCTGAGAATTCTGGATAATGTTGTCCCCAGGCCAAATGGAAAATCATTAGAGAAATACATTAATTCAAATGGCATTTCAACAGAGCTGAAAGAATAAATATCTATAAAGGACATACAGTTTGTAGTCAAATAACTCAAATATTTAGTACTAAACAGGGACCGTAATCATTATAAGTTATATTTTAAAAATCACGTCATAATGATTGTATAATGATTTTTAGGATTTTCCTCACGGATAATGATTAATTTTGATTAATTTTATAATAATCATAAATAATTATTATTTTTGATCGAAAAAAAAAAACTCAAAAATAATGATTATCAATGATTTTTATTTTTTTCGCTTAAAATAAAACTCAACAATAGCTTACGGCTTCCATGTACCACTTTCCGCCGATGTGATTACATACTCTTGATCTGCGATTTAATGACTTTCATATGATACATCACATGTCCTTCAAGGACGACTTTTAAGGATTCAACTATTTTCTATTAAATTTCATTTATGCCTCTATAGTCTACTATACTATTTCCATGAGAAAGCTGTAAGAAGCTACTCAATCTTAAATCTTCTTATAATGCTCTTTAAGTGGAAATGTGGTTAAACGACATATAAGGAATCTAAAAACTATTAAAAATCAAAGCCAGAGTATAAGCAATAAACCTCATTCCGGTAAAAATTGAAAATCTTAAAATAACAACATGAAAATTGGATCTGTGGATATTCCCAACCAATATTCGTCAATTTTCCTAGATTGCAATAGAGTTGCTGGTAGATAAAACAAAGACATTTATGAGGACCAACCGAGTTGGTTATTTGTTTGTTTGCTTTGTTTGAGTTTGAGAAGATTTTTAAATGTACATAAGCTAGGTCAGTTTTCTTGATCAGAATCACAGCATGAGCAATTAATATTTATTTAATGTTAAGTAAATAATGATACAAAGTACGACTTATAGTTTCTAGGGATCATCGTTGTTGTTCGTCGTTTTGGGTATCATCGTCGTTGTTCGGGATTTGCGTACCAACCTTATAATCCGTTTCTAATCCTTGATCGAAACTTTGGAGATATTTTCCTTTTAACAAAAGCGCTAACAATTAAATGCATGAGAGAGTGGACTGGTGTGTCAAATAAGGTAAATTGTGACTTGGTTGCTGATGCATACTTTATTGTTGGTTTCTGCTCGGTATCGTTTAGCCCACACGGACTACTATGACATGGCGGGAATATAAGAGAAATATCTGGTGTTTAAGTGTCAATTTATACTGCTGAGAGTATGTATAAAATAATAAAATATCCCCAACGAGCAGTGAGAGTCAGTTAGATGCACTTATTGATAGAAAACTGCACAAACTATCCCATCCGCAACGTTTTAGTTTAGTTTTCAATACATTTTCTCAATTACGAAAAAGTATACAAATTGAAACAACAAAATACTCACACCAGCAGAATAATGAATCGGAAACTCCAATTTTGGCAATACTATTTCCCAATCCAATATTTATTTCCAATCGAATGCACAAATTAAAATAAAATATTTACCAAACAGAAAACAAAGAAGTTGAAGCATTATGATTTTAAGCAAATTAAAAACAGAAAAAAAGAACACACTTTAAAGTCAATTGAAAATAAATGCTCCAAAATAAGAAAAACAAACACATGTGCACATATTTATTACCAGAGATTTCACTCTTCAACGCTTCCATTCAATGATAATATAATAAATTATGGTAAAAAGATTAAACCTATTTACAGTCTCTTTTTTACGAGTTGAGCTGCAATGGAAATGATTTTTGTCCTCGTCACTTGGTACATATTCATTTATTTGCCCACTCTGTGGTAAATTAAATTTTAAACATAAATATATGTATAAATGACTGAATACCTTTATGTTTTCAAACGAAAACAAGTGCGAAATCCAATTACTTACGAATGCTGATGCGTTAACCTTAATCATACGACCTTTTGGCGAAGGGATTTACTTACCACTGGATTTGGATTTTATAAATTTGTATTTTATAAATTGTGTTACACAATACGCGTTCTGCCGATGCTTTTCTACTGTTCTCTTGGTTAAAATATTGCGAGTCACACACTGAATCGGACTTACACAGATATTCTGTGTAAAATAAATTACTCGTAAATATTTTTGTGTGAGCAAGAATTCTAGTTTAACTCTATTTGATTTACGCACTCGTGGCTTATTCAATGAGCTTATGCGATAACATACCATTAATTTTTTTCTTTGATTGAAAAGGTATCGTTTAACAGTAGGATAAGTAAAGATATAACATCAATCAAATTGGCGGAGTTTCAGGCAAATTAAACTTACCGCTGAAAACAGTTTTCCCGTTCGCCCAATGCCAATTTAACAATATCCCCAAACACTGGAATAACAACCCAATCATTGGGTTTGCCCAATGCCGTCTTCAATAATGGTGTGGCAGGGGATGTTGTTGGTGGCTGCTCCACATTTCTGTTGCCAGCCGCAGGCACTGTCGCTGTTTCCGGTGCCGCCAGTGCATTCAAACCGGAAGGGCCTGTTATGCCACTCGCACTTGTCGACAGTCTCTCATCTAAGTCCATTGATGTAGTAGCTCCTCCTCCAGATGCTGCTCCTTCTACTCGTATTGATGAAGATGACTTGTCCTTAGCCTGCTTATCAGTCTTGAGGCTTTGTTCAGACGTTTGCCTGTTTCTGCCACAAATGACCATGTCCCTCGGCATGTCGCTTCATACAATTGTGTGTTGTAAAAGCTTGTAGTTTTTCGGTTTGTGTGAGTTTAATGTCTGCAATTGGCGTCGAAAGCTGTAGATCCAATTTTATGAGCGACATTTGGGCTCGCGCTGATAACATAATAATTTGATTTCTAAATGTTGGAAGGTTTTTTCGATCATTTTTTTAGCCAATATTTTCGTCATCACGCAATGGACACTCATAGAAATTTCAGCAGCCACTATAGAAATATATTTATACATACATATGAACATACATATATACATACATAAAACGAGAGGGAACGTTGTGAGCCGTGGCAAAGGCCGCGGCTCTACCTTATACCCGGTACTCAGTCAGTATATACATACATACATACATTTATGAGCTAACGATTTATGAAATTTATTATATGTTCGCAAAAGGGACGAATTAAATTTTGGCCAAAAAAAATTTTTAAAATATAAAAAAATGAAGTCAAAACATTTTTGGAATTATTATACATGTTTCCATATTTGTTTACATATGCTTTTTACATCTGCTTCTAAATTTCTACACGACATGTATAATTACATATTTGAGACGTACAAATGTTTGCGACAGAGAGAGAGGGAAGGAGTCGGCGCTTGGCAGGCGTTGCGTAGCCACTGAAATTTAATTTGTTTCTTCTGGCCATAATATTGATCCGATCTGATCCATATTCGGCAATCTGGTAGATATGGTAATTTTCCATGATTCTGCGTTTTTATATTTCTCGTACCTTAAAAATTGTGGATTCCACAGATTTTCGTCCTTTGTGGGGGCGGAAGGAGGCGTGGCAAAATTTTGAAACAAACTCGTCCGGATTTGGTATCACAGGAGCTTGGATAGAAAGTTTGGTTGCTCTAGCTCTTATAGTCTCTGAGAACTAGGCGTCAAAAAATACGAATGGGCAAAGCAGATGGGGTCGCGTGTGAGAGAGAGCGAGAGGGAATGATGACTTTCGAAATGGTTTTCTTCATTGTAGCTATAATAATAATTCGATCTGATCCAGATTCAACACTCTGATAGAAATGGTCATTCTCTATGATTCTGCGTTTTTAGTTTTCTCGTATCTTCAAAATTGTGTACGCCACAGACTTTCGTCCTTTGTGCGGGCGGAAAGGGGCGGGGCGAAATTTTGCAACACATTTGGAGTAGTGTGATCACACAGGAGACTGGATACAAAACTTGGTTGCTCTAGCTTAAATGGTCTCTGAGATATAGGCGCAAATGAAGACGGACAGACGGACGGACGGACGGACGGACGGACGGACAGACAGACATGGCTATATCGACTCGGCTATTGATGCTGATCAAGAATATATATACTTTATGGGGTCGGAAACGCCTCCTTCTGGGCGTTACACACAACCGTTATCCCCACAAATCTAATATACCCTTAAACTCTTCGAGTACCGGGTATAAAAACATCTGGAACACAATGTGCATTCAGACACAGCTACAATTTTGCATAGTTCTGTAAATTTATGCTCTTGCATTTTTTATGTGGAATAAGGATTTTCCTTCTATTTTTCTCGCTGCCCATTCCGCATTTCAGCGACCAGCGTTGCCAGGGCACTGCACAGGGCGTTTTACAATTTATGACCAACGAAATGCAAAAAAAATAAGGATTATAAATAAAAGTATTGAAATTTTGGCTAAAGCCTGAAATAAATTGAAAGGATTCAAGATTCCTATAGAAGAAAGGATTCAATTGATAATGGAATATTGGACAGACTGTTGAAAGATGAAAAATTACTGCATTTAAAGAGTAAGAGCCTTTACACGTCCACTTATGTAAAAAAAACCGATTTCTAATTTCAAGTGAAGAAATAACAAAAAGTAGATAATCTATGACTGCTAGGGTGTGCTCGGAGAAATTATCTGTCAACCCATTAACAAGTACGATAGCTAAAATACTAAAAATACTGAGTGCATACATGCACTCAGATTGTAACCAGCAGTAACATTGTATCTGTTTTGGTGTTGTTCTGTTCTGTTCTGGGTCTAGCGATAGTAATTGAATAAATTGTACCTCTTATCTCATTGTAAAATCACATATAAGGCTCGGATTTTCGGAATTAAAATTGGT